>JAGVSP010003208.1:0-45816 GCA_022494985.1 Micrasema minimum | reverse complement strand
AACCACTTTGTTTCATTATTAGTTTCAGAAAAACGATTAATAATCAAATATTATCGTCAGGGTATCCACAGCCTATCAATTGTTTTAAAACGATCGCGTGCTTATCAAAGAAAGCTTTTACCACTGTAGCGACGATTCAAGTTAATCAATTAAAAGTTTTAATTGAGCTAACTCCACTGCACTATTTTAACTATAGCTAAGTTAACTGTTCCCCCATTTTTACTGCCTGTTACAGTAAACAGCAGCTAATGGGAAGTTACTTTTTGGTCTAATCAAAGACTCATGAGGGCGCTTGAAGATAGCGGACGCCTTTTGAAAACAGGGTTGTGCTAAGTGTGAAATTCGACTCAAACTCCGATTTTATTCTAAGGTACCCACAACCGTAAAACTTCACTAAATATAATATACAAAATTAATGCCGACTCAAGCCCTGTAAGCTCCGATATAATTCACATTCGTTTCCAGAATTTATCTGTCTCTGTTGGGATATCAAAAATATCTTATATTAGCCCAGCATGAGTATAATACAGTAATTTGTCTACAATTGTGTACCATGAAAATTGATAGTGGCAAATAAGAACTTATCGAAAGAAGCAAAATTGGGAGTACACAACGGAGTTCTGGTACCAACCCTTATGTATGGTAGTGAAGCGTGGTGTTGGAAAAAAACAAGAATGAAAGTAGACTGAATGCTGTTGAAATGCGATCTACGTGTGGTAAGACTATGTAAGATAGGTGTACAAATGTCAAAATAAGAGCAGAGTGCAAGGCTGAGATAAGCATTATCGACAAAATTAAAAAAGGGCTTTTACGATGGTTTGGTCATGTGGAGCGAATGAGTGATGAAAGAACGGCTAAACGAAGTTTAAATGCAAGTGCGCCTGGATGTAGAAGCCGCGAAAGGCCGAAAAAGACATGGCATGACCAAGTACGTCAAGTACTTGAAAGTGGACATGTGAAAAGTCGGAATAATCGGCGTATGTGCGTGAGAAGATGTATGAATGTAGAGGAAGCAAAGGAAGTCTGTCAGGACAGAGTGGTATGGCGTTCTATCCCCTCTGCGTACCCCTACGGGGAAATGGCGTGATGGTTAGTTAGTTAGTTAGTATTTGTACACATTAAAAATGTGAAATATTTATTTTAATGTGGTATTGCGTTTGCAAATTGCTATCTAATATCATGTATTTAGTCAAATTAATACCATCAATAAATAAAACAAAAAAAAAAAATTTTGGCTGTCTGTAAAGTCGGTTTACGGACGATAATTTTACGTGATGACGTCATAAGAAAACATTGATGAAAAATAGCATACCTACTTTTATGAATTGAATTGAATTATTGAATTATCATTATTTTGTATAATACAAAGCAGGAGTTAATTGAAAATTACAATTTTTTCCATAAATTATCATTATTGTGCACTCGTCAATTTCACTTTCACTTTGTAGCTTGTGTGCTACTGCTGTCTCCTTTCTACTCGGACGCATCGGCCGATGGAGTGGAAGAGAGATAGATGCGTCACAAACCGAACGCTTAGGCCGATCGTGCCTCTCTATCGCTTGTTCCGCGCTCTCGCTTGCACAGCGGCTCAGGCGGAACGTGACAATGAGTCATGCTTTTTCGTGTGTGCAGCCGGCGTTCATCGATTTATTAGAAGTCATCACGTCAAAAACAGCATTTTAATATGAATTTGTGCAATTTTACTTAATCTGCGGTACTAATGAGAGCTTTTATGAGAAGAAAAATTTTTTTTTCAAGCTCAGATCCAAAAGTCGCGTTACACATTCGACTCCAAATATGATGTAGATTCACCAGTTTTCGAGTTGTACTACGAGTTTTGTTACAACTTTGAATACAACCTCTCTCACAGCCCTGTTTGGACCTCTTGTTTATTCCAATTAATTCTGTGAAGTGGTTCGTAATAACAATTACAATTATGTGAGTGTGTGGGTCCATTATAAAGGGTCATACTTAGAATAGATATTATAGAATATAATCAGATCTTTTTGAATGAGCACCGCACTTTGAAACATAAAATTACTGGTTTTGGTACATTTTATTCACAATAATAAACCAGTTATGTAGATTAAAAGTCTGCTTCGTAGCATAGTGGTAGCGCATTTGACTACTGTGCGTGAGGTAAGGAGATGTATTTACATGTGATTTTCATATTAATATTTCGTGTTTGATACCTTGGACTGGTGCTGAAGCGTATGACTGATGATCTAACCTTAATGTAATAAAATGATCGTGATACACTGCACTTGGTGTACCGATGCAGTGCCCTATGCACCATTGGGTGAGGACAAGGGTACAAGTAGTAGTAGTAGATGAAATATAATCCCTACTTCCTTTCCCATTATCCGCAGTTATCTAAAACTTGTGAACAAATCATTGCTCTGGTGCTAAATTATATAGATAAAATAGAGTAATACGATTGTATGGAGAAGCGGCCACAGGTCACGTGGCATAGTGCAAATGCCGCCTTTATAACTCCTGCATCATACCTGTTCTCCTCTATGGCTGCGAATCTTGGCACCTAACCAGGGCCCAAGATAGCAGACTTCTGAGTGCAGAGATTAGGCGTCTTAGAAGAATTTTAGGTGTGCGGTGGTTTGACTTTGTAAGGAACACAGTGGTAAGGCAACAGACACAGCAAACCTTGGTATCTACTGTCATCCGGCGAAAGCGTCTCAACTGGCTAGGCCATATACTAAGTAAGCCTCCCGAGAGCCGCCACCATGCTTGCCTATTTTACAAGGCACCAGGTTCTCGGCGTCCGCGTCCTGGTCGTCCACTGTTGACAATTCGTCGGCGGTTTGCATCAGAGCTGCGGGACGTGGACTTGACTTGGGAGGACGCACGGGAGCTGGCGGCCGATCGCTTGGCCTGGAGGCAGTTTGTGGATTCCATATGCTCCACATAATGAGCGGATATGGTATAATGAAAATTCCCACAAGGAAAATAGTGTAATATTCTATTTAAAATGAAATAAAATTCCTAAGTTTAAATGATGAAACTACAATAATTTGTATTGCGAGTATGCTTGAATGTAGAAGTCGAGGAAAGCCGAGGAAGACATGGCATAATTATTATTATTATTATGGATAATTTATAAAGCGCCGTTTTTGTATAAATATACCTCAAGGGCGCTTTAAATATTGAATTTAACGGCTCGGGAAATTTAAAGTGAGTGAAAACTCAATTTCTGAGTAGAAAATACCATTATCAAAATTAATCAAAATATTTTGAGAACATATAGGTCTTAAGTTTCTTTCGAAACACCACTTCACTCTCACAGTTGCGCACTTATGGTGGGAGAGCATTCCAAGCCACAGGGCCCGCAACCGCAAAAGCGCGCTCTCCAAACTTTGTGCGCTGATTACGGATCGGTACTAAAACCCTGCCTATAGCTGTAGATGTAGCTGATCGAAGTATGAGACGTCTCTCAGCTAGTTCATCTGGAATGCAAAGCTCTTTTAAATACTCTGGAGCAGCATCATGCATGGCTTTGTACATTAGCCAACAGAGTTGATCATGTAAAACAAGTACCTAGATAGTTATAAAATGTCATGATCATGTAAAACAAGTACCTAGATAGTTATAAAATGTCATGATCATGTAAAACAAGTACCTAGATAGTTATAAAATGTCATGATCATGTAAAACAAGTACCTAGATAGTTATAAAATGTCATGATCATGTAAAACAAGTACCTAGATAGTTACCTAATAAATGTCATGATCATGTAAAACAAGTACCTAGATAGTTTTAAAATGTCATGATCATGTAAAACAAGTACCTAGATAGTTATAAAATGTCATGATCATGTAAAACAAGTACCTAGATAGTTATAAATATAAGAAGTAAGAATAATCGGCGTGCCTGTATGAGAAGGTGTTTGAATGGTGATGTGCCAGGACAAAGTGGTGTGGTGTTATATCCTATCTTACGCTCTTGGAAAATGGCGTGACGGTTGTTAGTTAATAAAATCACCATGTTTCCTCCTTAACATGTCGCACTCTGCTACCCTTTACACAGAGACAACCAAATAAATAATTACCTGGGAGAAAGCAGATACCTTTTGTTTGTTATGGCAACACCATTTCACAAATTAATGACACCTCCCCGCGACAAAAGAACCCAACCTGAGGTAGGTACTGCTCCATTATTTTATATTTGTTTGCGCGGGAAAATAAGCTAACCGTTTTAAATGTGGAATGGTTGAAAATGGAATTAACGGCGCCATTTTGAAACGTCATCAGATTAGTGTCAACCGTGGTTCCAAAAACTTATATTACTGGCGGACGCGTGATTAGAATTCTTACTAATATAAGCCTACCCATGGAATAGAGTGTTATCAGTAGAAAGGAATATAATATTTTATATAGGTATATACATGGAGTATCAAAACTAGCTATAAAACTACTCTAGATTGAAAAAAAAAAAAATTCTTCTCTAAAAGCTTTCGCAGATACCGCAGATTAAGTAAAATTGCGTGAATTCTTATTGAAATCCTTTTTTTTTTCTTTGTTTTCCTTATATGAACAGAATTAATTTGACTAAATAAATGGTATCTGAAAACAATTTGCAAAATTTTATCGTAAAAAAAATACCAAATTCGGTTTACGGACGATAATTTTACGTGATAACGTCATAAGAAAACATTGATAAAAAATAGGATACTTTTATTAATTGAATTGAATTATTATTACTGAATCATCATTATTTTGTATAATACAAAGCAGGAGTCAATTGAAAATTACAATTTTTTCCATAAATTATTATTTTTTTGCACTCGTTAACTTCACTTTCACTTTGTAGCTTGTGTGCTGCTGCTGTCTCCCTTCTACTCGGACGCATCGGCCGATGGACTGAAAGAGAGATAGATAGATGCGTCACAAACGAACGCTTAGGCCGATCGTGCCTCTCTATCGCTTGTCCGCGCTCTCGCTTGCACACTCGTCTCAGGCGGAAGAACGTGACATGAGTCATGCTTTTTCGTGTGTGCAGCCGGCGTTCATCGATTTATTAGACGTTATCTTAACAAAAAAGTCTATTTCGTACTCAATTTTCTCGAAAACTATGGGTCATTTAAAATTTAAAAAATCTACGCAATCGATTCCAGATATGATGTAGATTCACTGGTTTTCCGCTTCTACATCGAGTTTTGTTACACCATCAACATATAAACTGCACTGGCTGCGCTTTCCACAAAGGGTAGAATACAAACTCTGTTGGCTAACAGCTTTTTCAATAATTTATATACATAGTAAGAATAACAAAAACAGTAGCCAATGAACAGTTCTCAAAAAATTGCAGTATGTTTATAAGCATATGGACAAAAACAGAAAACAAAAAGTGATAGTAAATTATATACAGCTTCAGTACTACCAACATACTCCGCTGCAATCACAACAACTAAATCATCCATTAATACCTCATCGAACCCGCAAACAACCAACAATCCGCAACCCCTCCAGACCCTCTACATCCTACACTAAATATAAGACGAAAGGTACTAGGAGCAAATTGCAGACTAAGCAGCCGTCCGCAAGCTCAAGGAAGTACGAATAGACTTGATAAAAAGGTTATAACTACAGCAGAAAATGTCAACATCGCCAAAACCGTCATTATAAGTACTCAAGATTCTCCTAAGAACACTATTTTTCATGTAGTTCTTAGTAGAATGGGGTACATGAAAAAGTGCAGGGTGGCGAGTTATATGAACAGGTACTCTGTATGCAATTTGTTCAATAATTTGGGGGCAATCAATCATGTCATGTAATATCTTGTAAAGAAAGCTCATGTCAAGAATAATGCGTCTACTTTCAAGACTGGAGATTTTGTGATACATAGCAGACTCAGTATTGCTTGAAAAGGTAACATGATTTCTATAATTCAGTTGCTTAAGAAACACATTTTGAATGTGTTCGATACGATTTCTATGAACGCCGTATTGTGGAGACCATATTGGAGAACTAAACTCTAAGATGCTACGCACATAAGAATAATATACCTTCTTAAATGGATCCGTGCTTATAAACTGTTTGGTGGATCGTATAATAAACCCTAACATTTTTATAAGCTTTTTCGACTATAGTTTCAATATGGATATTAAATGTCAATTTGGTATCCAAAATGACGCCCAAGTCGCGGACTTCCGAAGCCGGATTTATGACGATGTCATTTATTTTATAAGCATAGTTTATTGGTGAGCGAATACGGAAAAAAGATATTTTTTGGCATTTCTTTACGTTAACAGTTAATTTGTTTAAAAAACAATAATTGCTCAACCTATTCAGGTCTTCTTGTAATTTTTGACAGTCGTTTACACTTTTGATGGGCAGGAAAACTTTCATGTCGTCGGCAAAAAATACTAAAACTAGAGAACTTGAAACACCGACCAATATCGCATATGTAAACGTTAAAAAGAAGTGGTCCAAGGTGTGAACCCTGGGGCACTCCGGACGGAATAGTAACAAGATCGGAGCAGAAGCCTCCAGTTACAACAGCCTGCGAACGATTTGTTAAGTAGGAAGTGAACCACCTTAAAAGATCACCATGTATTCCGATGGATTCAATTTTATGGAGAAGGATATGATGGTTGACTTTGTCAAAAGCTTTTGCATAATCAGTGTAAACGACATCAACTTGTAAATTATTTTCAAATTGTAAGAATAAAAATTGCGTAAATTCAGCTAAATTTGTTGTGACGGATCTTTTTTTTAGAAATCCGTGTTGTTGTATAGGAATGTTTCTCGACACATGAGTGTAAACTTGATCGTACACAATTTTTTCAAGCAATTTACTAAGGACAGGGAGAATAGAAATAGGCCGATAGTTCTCAATGCAATTCTTTTTACCGCTTTTGTAAATAGGGACAATATGCGCTTCTTTCCATTTGGAAGGAAAGGATCCTTCAGAAAGTGATCTAGAAAATATTAGATAGATTGGAAGGGATAATTCCTGAGCACAATTAATAATAAAAATAATGATGGTAGGCGATCACTACCGGACCCCTTTCTTGCATCGAGCTTTTGTATATATTTTAGAACCATGTCTCTATTGATGCATATATTACTAATGTTATGAGGATTTCCCCCATCTAAGTGAGGCAAACTGTTTACGTTAATGTCGTTGTCAAAAACTGAAAGAAAATATTTAGAAATGAATACAAATACTTGTAGACAAATTACTGGATTATACCCATGCTGGGCTGATATCAGATATTATTGATATCTCAACAGAGACAGAGAAGCTCTGGAAACGAATGTGGGTTATCTAGGCGTTTACAGGGCTTATGACCTGTCATTGGCTGGGTTAAGTGGCCACTTGACGTAATTACAACATTCCCCATTCCGCCTGTCATCTGACAACCATGTATGACAAATTTTTTGAAACTTGTATATATCTAAGATGTAAAGAACAATCCACTTGCGAGTTGTTTTTTCGACAGATTTTGAATATTTTTAATATTCTTTCTCTATAGTGACATCTATTGAGAATATTGTTAAAGCATTTTTTTTTGGGCGATCTACTTTATTGGTGTAAGTAAGGTTCGAATCTGAACTTGATTACTTACTAGCAGACGTCTGAAGATGTCTCTTCAATTTTATTTTTACTTTTTTTTATTTTAACCAGTATGATATCATCATCATCATCATCTCAGCCCGTTGAGGTCCACTGCTGGACATAGGCCTCCCCCTGCCGTCTCCACTCCTCCTGATCCTGCGCCGTCCCCATCCACTGTCTTCCAGCAGACTTCCTGATGTCGTCCACCCATCTCATCGGTGGACGTCCTTGAAGGCTCTGGTTTCTCGGTCTCCACACCAGAACGCGTTTCGTCCATCTGTTGTCCGTCATTCTGGCTATGTGACCGGCCCATTTCCACTTCAACCAAGCAATTCGCTGCACCACGTCGCAGACCTTTGTCTGGCGTCGGATCCAATCGTTCCTTTTTCGGTCTCTTAATGTTATTCCAAGCATAATCCTCTCCATGCTTTTCTGTGCAACTTGCAACTTATGGGAGGATTGCTTGGTCAGAGTCATTGTTTCCGCGCCATAAGTAAGGACGGGCAGAATGCATTGGTTGAATACTCGAGTCTTGAGTGAGTTGGGAATGGAGCTTCGGAATGTGGAATTTAGCTTTCCAAAAGCCACCCAAGAGAGATTTATCCTCTTATCCACCTCGCTGGTCTGATTGTCTCTGCCAATGGTGATTTTGTGACCAAGATAAACATAGTTCCACACTCATACATCTTCTCTTGCACGCGCGTCAATTATTCCAACCCTTCAAATATCCACGTTTAAGTATCTACCTACTTGTTACATTTGATCATGTCAATATATACCGGCCTTAACATTATAAAAATTGACGGCCAGATTGCCGTCATATAGACCAAAAATACCACTTCAGAATGCGCAAGCAATTAAAGGTTAAGGCATTGTATAAACGTCTGATCTACAGACAGAATCGACGGTCACATAGCCGCAAATTCCTATTGTTTTCCATGACGCGGTTCTAAGTAAACTGCCTGGTTACTATTTGCAATGACGGTAAAAGTATTATTTTTAAAATAAACGGCCAAATTGCCGTCATATAGAACAGAAATACCACTTCAGAAGGCGCGCGAGCAATTAAAGGTTAAGGGGTTGTATAACATCCGATCTTCCCTTAAGACAGAATCAGCGGTTGTTACCGCAAATTTCTATTGTTTTCATGACAAGGGTTCTGTGTTAACTGTGTTGGTTTCTGTACCATCCTGTATTCCGACGATTCTAACAATTTGATGTACAGGATGGTCAAAAGTCAACCGATTAAAAAACAAACGGGAAATTTAAAAAAACTTACTAATTTTTTCGGCATTTATTGCATAGGATTCCATAGCACTAACTAACTAACAAAATAGAGGATAGAACGCCACACCACTCTGTCCTGGTACACTTCCCTTGCTTTCTCCACATTCATACATCTTCTCACGCACGCACGTTGATTATTCCCGACTTTTCCATGACAACTTTCAAGTATTTGTTGTACTTGATCATGCCATGATTTTCTCGGCCTTCGAATTTTCTCGAAAACTATTTATTTTATTTATTTATTTATTACATTTTACATTTAATATAATCACAATAATGGGATGGCGACTCAATCAGTAGAGACCCATGCCAATGATCTGGCCCCGACTCACTAGATCAGCGTTTCTTAACCTCGGGTCGCGACCCAAATACGGGTCGCGAGGGGTTCTCAAAAAAGTGACAAAATATAGAATTTAAAAATATTTTTATTATCGAATATTTTTAATTTTGATCAATAGGTAGATCGATGTCACATCACTAATTTTATCTCACTAGGTACTAGCGAACTACCATAAAATATACTGAGCAATGAAGCTGAAAAAGCTCTGCTACCATTCCCGACTACTTATTTGTGTGAAGCAGGATTTTCTTGCCTTGCAATCATAAAAAATAAGTATGGGAATAGACTGGATCCTCAGCATGACATGCGATGTGCACTTGCTATAAATTTAACTCCACGCATAAATCTTCTTTGCTCGAAAATACAACACCAAGGTAGTCATTAATAACAAAATGTTTTGAAGATAAAAAAAAGAACATTTAATATTTTAACTGTAATATTGTAATCCCTGGTTTGTTTGATTCCAATAAAGTCGTAAAGAAAAAAAAAGGTTTTTTAATTCTAATTAATTAATAACTTTTCATATTCTATAATTACTATTACGGTTTTGTTATCACTGGAAAATAAGATAATACATCCAGGGTCGCGGGCTTCAAATTTATGTGTATTTAGGGTCGCCAGTCAAAAAGGTTAAGAACCGCTGCACTAGATAGTCCGTGTCGAGTCAGGGCATTGTAGTATTATACATAACACATTGTAGTAGTACTAAACATAATTAAATATTTACATAATTAGTAAAATAGAACCATGTTTGGATTTCACAAATTTAGAATTTACAAAACAATATTTTTCCATACCAAATTTTAATAATTACATAGCTATATTTTTGCAGGCATTTTCAATATATTCACGACCCATTAGACTTATCCAACTAACGACACCGACCCTGTATTTGGAGAAGTCGGTTAATAATTTGGTTTGTGTGTCCATTTGGTTATATATCTTAGGTACAATAAATGTGAAGTGGCGCTGCGCTATCGTTGTTTTTCTTTTAGGAACTAAATATTTACTATGGGTCACATAAAAAAAATAAAAAACACAAATCGACTGTAATGATGTAGATTCACTGGTTTCCCGCTTATACATGGAAATTTGTAACACCATGTATAACATTACGAATCTCAACGTAATTTCATTCCGGTATTTGGAATCCGAGAATAATTCCTTATGCCAACTATCGTTTCCGCCCTAGATAAACAAAACACAATATTATACTTACTCAGGGAATATTATTTGGTTAGGCGTTACTTAATTTGATTTCTTGACATACATATACACGATTTAAATTAAGTAAAGCCCGCTTTATATGGGACAGTTTCTTGTTCAGAAAACTACACAGTTTCTTGTTCAGAAAACTGTGCAGTCTGTCAAACTTCTGTCAAAAGACACGCTAAATATGTGTATTTTTTAAACGCGATTGTAAGTTATTATCGTATGTTTGCTCTCAGGAAATTGTATATTTAGCTAATAATGTAAATATGTTATTGGTTTTTTACGTATTTAAAAGCATACAATAAACCAATGTCTACTTAAACGTTTACATAAAAAACATTGACTGTCATGTCAGCTTAAATCTGACACTAGCACACAGTTTTTCATGCAGTTTTAGCTTTATACGGGACCGTTTTCAGACTGCACAGAAAACTGTGTAGTAAACTGTCCCATATATAGCGGGCTTAAGACAGGCTCTAGGACCAGAAGGGTTAATTTCAATCTAATTTACTTTTTCAGTGACTTTTTTATTAAACACAAACGAAAACAGTTTAGGTACCTACCTTTTAATATTAAAGGTTTTTTAGTCAGGGATGGCGAAACTTTTTGAGACTGAGTGCCAAAAATTTTTTTTTTCAATTTAATAATATGCCGCGTGCCACATGCCATGGAAATAAAAATGCATCAAATTTCTGTGTGACCTCAGATTTTTTTATATAAACAAAGCATCAATAAAACAATTAATTTATGGCAAAATAAAAGAAATGAATAAAAAATATACTTTCAATTTGACATCTCAACAGAGACGAGAAATTTGTAACGGAATATGTATATCTAGGCGTTTACAGGGCTTATGACCTGTCATTGGCTGGGTTAAGTAGCCACTTGATGTATTACAACATCCCCTATTTCACCCAGTATTTGATATCCATATCTGCCAATATACAATAAAATGGCGCGACGCTTCACATGTGAACACTCTCTGTCATCCATTGAGAAAATTGCTAGGCATTTTAGCGCAGAAACCTTTATGATTGCAAGTGAGATTCTACCGAATTATATCACCTACTAGGAAACGCCTGAAGATGAATCTTCAATTTGTTATGCTTATAACTTTTACCAGCTAATTTTTATAAACAACATTTTGAGTGTGTCCAAATACTTGTAGACAAAAGTTTGTCACACAAGACACACTCAAAATGTTGTTTTAAAAAATATACTTAATCAAAAAAAATTAGAGCCCTCAAGACTTCATTATTAGTGAGATTTTTGCTGTTAGATGCTAGATGCCAATTATTTTTTATACTGGCTCGATCACAGATTCATGGGTTTTCAGCTGGTAGCTTCTCATATAATACAAGCAGCAGTAGTACTTTCGTCTGCAAGTCTACTTCTTATGTCCGATTTAATAAAGTTCATTGAAGGAAATAATGATTCACAGGAATAAGTCGACAAAAAAATTGTTTAAATGCCCATTGCAATTTTTTTTAAATAATCACATTAATTTTTTTCTCTGATTAAATTCGCGTGCCATCTAGTGTTCTCTGTTCATCGTATTGGTTCTCTCTCATCTCTGTTCTAGGTTGTATCGATTGGACCGAAGAAGACAGCAGTAATTAAAATTGACATTTTTGTATTTGTTTTAAAGCGGGCGCCGCATTCAACAGTATGAAAGCTGTCTGGAGATCGGATATTTACTCGGTTAAAACAAAATATATTTTATAACTCCTGCATCACACCTGTTCTTCTCTATGGCTGCGAACCGTGGCACCTAACTAGGGCCCAAGACAGCGGAATACTAAGTTTTGAGAATAGGTGTTTCAGAAGAATTTTAGGTGTTCGGTGGTTTTGACTTTGTAAGGAACACAGAGGTGAGGCAACGGACACAGCAACCCTTGGTATCTGCTGTCATCCGGCGAAGGCGTTTCGGCTGGCTAGGCCATATACTACGTACGCCTCCCGAGAGCCGCCACCATGCTTGCCTATTATATTACAAGGCATCAGGTTCTCGGCGTCCCGGTCGTCCACTGTTGACAATTCGTCGGCAGTTTGCGTCAGAGCTGCGGGACGAAGACTTGACTTGGGAGGATGCGCGGGAGCTGGCGGCCGATCGCTTGGCCTGGAGGCCTTTGTGGATTCCATACAAAGTCAAACCACCGCACACCTAAAATTCTTCTAAGACACCTATTCTCAAAACTCAGTAGTCAATATATTAAAGCATTATATTACTATGCCGTAGTCGTTTAGGGTTGACATGATCCAACTATGAACCTTGTTCATTAACCCTTTGTCACTCCCCCTATAAATTAAAACCAAAAGTCGACACGAAGTATAATTGAATTTTAATTCATGAATACAAAGAAGTAATCGAAAAACAATGAACCTTTGTTTAAAAGTGTGCCGTATACTAGTAAAAAGGCATTCAAAATACATAATACCTACAAGTTTTGTAAAAGTAGTGCGGCAGATGGGACAACTTTTAAAAGAGGCGTTTTTTTAAAATGATTCGTCTGCCAATTTTCCATTTTAAAAAAAAAAACTTTTGGTTGTCTGTAAAGTCGGTTTACGAACAATAATTTTACGTGATAACGTCATAAGAAAACATTGATGAAAAATAGCATACTTTTATGAATTGAATTGAATTATTATTACTGAATTATCATTATTTTGTATAATACAAAGCAGGAGTTTATTAAAAATTACGATTTTTTCCATAAATTATCATTTTTTTGCACTCGTTAATTTCACTTTCACTTTGTAGCCTGTGTGCTGCTGCTCTTCCTTCTACTCGGACGCATCGGCCGATGGAGTGGAAGAGAGATAGATGCGTCACAAACCAAACGCTAAGGCCGATCGTGCCTCTCTATCGCTTGTCCCTCGCTTGCACACTCGGCTCAGGCGGAACGTGATAATGAGTCATGCTTTTTCGTGTGTGCAGCCGGCGTTCATCGATTTATTAGACGTTATCACGTCAAAAAATGCCTAACCCTCATTAATGCTACTTTTTAAAAAAAATAAATTTGTATAACTACAGGAAAAAGTAAGCAAAATAAAAATTAAGAATTTAGAGAGCACAACAAATTTAAGGGATTGCTAGTTTTATTTTATTGTCTTTATTTTAAGTAAAAAGAAAATAAAATAAAAAAATTGCCGCCACATTTGGTAAAGGCTGCACACTTTTTTTATTATTCCTTGTTATAAATAAGTAGCTCAATCACAGATAACTATCGACGTAGTTAAAAACGTGCTAATCACGTGCTAACGCTAACGATTTGAGCGATCACAATGACATACCGTTCAATACCGCAATCGCCGAGCCGAGCATTGACGATCTGACCCCAGCGGAGCCGATCTACGCCATATCTGTACGGTTTGCCTAGAGGTGACCAAGTCTTTTATTATTTCTGCGGCATGATTTTTTGCACATTTTTTTTTTTTGCTTTCAGAATTGCTGACTGAGTCTTGCTTTTTCGTTGTGTGCAGCCGGCGTTCATACGAATTATATAGTACGTTATTTAAAAAAAGTTCTTTTTGCGTACGTTCTTTTTTCTTGCTGACTTATCGGTATTTAAAATTGCCAGCAATCTACGAACAATCGGTTATTCACACGATCTTGGTAGTCACTGCCTTTTTCCAGCTTAATTGCATCGTGTTTTGTTACACCATCAACATATAAAATCCTGCACTGGCTGCGCTTTCCGACAAAAGGGTAGATTTCATACAAACTCTGTTGGCTAATGTACAAAAGCCAAGCAGGATGCCGCTATCATCAGAAATTTAAAAGAGCGCTTTGTGCATTCCAAATGAACTAGCTGAAAGACGTCTATGACACTTCGTCCGCTCAGCTATATCTACAGCTATAGTCAGGGTTTTAATCCGAATACCATAATCCAGCGCACAAAGTTTGGATTTAGGCGCGCTTTTTTTGCGGTTTATGGGCCTTCTGTGGCTTGGAATGCTCTCCACCACCAGAAGTGCGCAACTGTGAGAGTGAAAGTGATGTTTCGAAAGAAACTTAAGACTATATGTTCTCAAAATCTTTTTGATTAATATTTTATAATGGTATATTTTCTACTCCAGAAATTGAGTTTTATATTTATTTATTTATTTATTTATTTTATTAGAGAGAACATACAGCTTTTTCAATAATTTATATACATAGTAAGAATAACAAAAACAGTAGCCAATGAACAGTTCTCAAAAAAAATTGTAGTATGTTTATAAGCATATGGACAAAAACAGAAAACAAAAAGTGATAGTAAATTATATACAGCTTCAGTACTACCAACATACTCCGCTGCAATCACAACAACTAAATCATCCATTAATACCTCATCGAACCGCAAACAACCAACAATCCGCAACCCTCACCACTACCCTCTACATCCTACACTAAATATAAGACGAAAGGTACTAGGAGCAAATTGCAGACTAAGCAGCCCCGTCCGCAAGCTCAAGGAAGTACGAATAGACTTGATAAAAAGGTTATAACTACAGCAGAAAATGTCAACATCGCCAAAACCGTCATTATAAGTACTCAAGATTCTCCTAAGAACACTATTTTTCATGTAGTTCTTAGTAGAATGGGGCACATGAAAAAGTGCAGGGGGCGGCGAGTTATATGAACAGGTACTCTGTATGCAATTTGTTCAATAATTTGGGGGGCAATCAATCATGTCATGTAATATCTTGTAAAGAAAGCTCATGTCAAGAATAATGCGTCTACTTTCAAGACTGGAGATTTTGTGATACATAGCAGACTCAGTATTGCTTGAAAAGGTAACATGATTTCTATAATTCAGTTGCTTAAGAAACACATTTTGAATGTGTTCGATACGATTTCTATGAACGCCGTATTGTGGAGACCATATTGGAGAACTAAACTCTAAGATGCTACGCACATAAGAATATATATACCTTCTTAAATGGATCCGTGCTTATAAACTGTTTGGTGGATCGTATAATAAACCCTAACATTTTATAAGCTTTTTCGACTATAGTTTCAATATGGATATTAAATGTCAATTTGGTATCCAAAATGACGCCCAAGTCGCGGACTTCCGAAGCCGGATTTATGACGATGTCATTTATTTTTATAAGCATAGTTTATTGGTGAGCGAATACGGAAAAAAGATATTTTTTGGCATTTCTTTACGTTAACAGTTAATTTGTTTAAAAAACAATAATTGCTCAACCCTATTCAGGTCTTCTTGTAATTTTTGACAGTCGTTTACACTATTGATGGGCAGGAAAACTTTCATGTCGTCGGCAAAAAATACTAAAACTAGAGAACTTGAAACACCCGACCAATATCGCATATGTAAACGTTAAAAAGAAGTGGTCCAAGGTGTGAACCCTGGGGCACTCCGGACGGAATAGTAACAAGATCGGAGCAGAAGCCTCCAGTTACAACAGCCTGCGAACGATTTGTTAAGTAGGAAGTGAACCACCTTAAAAGATCACCATGTATTCCGATGGATTCAATTTTTATGGAGAAGGATATGATGGGTTGACTTTGTCAAAAGCTTTTGCATAATCAGTGTAAACGACATCAACTTGTAAATTATTTTCAAATTGTAAGAATAAAAATTTTGCGTAAAATTCAGCTAAATTTGTTGTGACGGATCTTTTTTTTAGAAATCCGTGTTGTTGTATAGGAATGTTTCTCGACACATGAGTGTAAACTTGATCGTACACAATTTTTTCAAGCAATTTACTAAGGACAGGGAGAATAGAAAATAGGCCGATAGTTCCCTCATTGCAATTCTTTTTACCGCTTTTGTAAATAGGGACAATATGCGTTCTTTCCATTTGGAAGGAAAGGATCCTTCAGAAAGTGATCTAGAAAATATTAGATAGATTGGAAGGGATAATTCCTGAGCACAATTAATAATAAATTAATGATGGTAGGCGATCACTACCGGATGACCCTTTCTTGCATCGAGCTTTTGTATATATTTTTAGAACCATGTCTCTATTGATGCATATATTACTAATGTTATGAGGAATTTCCCCCATCTTAAGTGAGGCAAACTGTTTACGTTAATGTCGTTGTCAAAAACTGAAAGAAAATATTTAGAAAAAGAATTACATATATCATTACCATTCTGAACGGTTTATCCACTATACGTCATAACACGAGGAATTGAATTATTTGTTTTTTTATTTTTCATAAATCTCCAAAAACTCACTTTAAATTTCCCGAGCCTTTAAATATTACTATATTTTAAAGCGCCCTTTATACGAAAACGGCGCTATGTATATTATCCATAATAATAATAATACCTAGATATTCTACAGGTTAGTTTTGTAGGGCTATATCAGTAATAATTATAATCTCGCGTCCGCCATTTTGTCGAAAGTTTAGCACGAACGCTCGCTTATTTCTATAATATAATATTAATACGAGGTATTTTAGTTAGTTTTGCCCTGTGCTTAGCTGGTAATTCTCATTTCCATAAGTTAACTTCCGAATAATAATCTGTTAATCCTATTACAGAGCATTTTACGGATTTAGCCGCGTATTCTGTAGGTACCTTATTATGTGCCACCTTGTACGTAATAAATGACAACATTTTGAATGAATACAAAATACTTGTAGACAAATTACTGGATTATACCCAATGCTGGGCTGATATCAGATATTATTAATATCTCAACAGAGACAGAGAAGCTCTGGAAACGAATGTGGGTTATCTAGGCGTTTACAGGGCTTATGACCTGTCATTGGCTGGGTTAAGTGGCCACTTGACGTAATTACAACATTCCCCATTCCGCCTGTCATCTGACAACCATGTATGACAAATTTTTGAAACTTGTATATATCTAAGATATACAGAACAATCCACTTGCGAGTTGTTTTTTTCGACAGATTTTGAATATTTTTAATATTCTTTCTCTATAGTGACATCTATTGAGAATATTGTTAAAGCATTTTTTTTTTTGGCGATCTACTTTATTGGTGTAAGTAAGGTTCGAATCTGAACTTGATTACTTACTAGCAGACGTCTGAAGATGTCTCTTCAATTTTATTTTTACTTTTTTTATTTAACCAGTAAATATTTTTGAAACAACATTTTGAATGTTGTAATTACGTCAAGTGGCCACTTAACCCAGCCAATGACAGGTCATAAGCCCTGTAAACGCCTAGATAACCCACATTCGTTTCCAGAGCTTCTCTGTCTCTGTTGAGATATCAATAATATCTGTAATAATGACAGTTTGTTAGCTCAATTTGTAGCATTTTACGTGTTTACAAACAAAAAAATATATTTTTACACACATAACAATGATCAAATCATAAATATAGCGATTACAGTAACGATGTTTAAAGAAAACAATAATCAAATTATTCAAAGCAACGATTAAATTAATTGGATACTCAGAAAGTAAGTGTACTAAATATTTTTTTCTATTTTTTTAGACAAGGTGCGTTTGTAAAAAAAAATACGAGATTTTGTTGACAAAATGGTTAGTCAATTTTATAATTCCCGGGGATGGTCGTGCAACCTTCCAACAGAAAACCTCAGCGCTTCATCCGAAGGTCACTGGTTCAAATAATTTAAAATAAGAGATGATATCATCATCATCATCATCTCAGCCCGTTGAGGTCCACTGCTGGACATAGGCTCCCCCTGCCGTCTCCACTCCTCCTGATCCTGCGCCGTCCCCATCCACTGTCTTCCAGCAGACTTCCTGATGTCGTCCACCCCCATCTCATCGGTGGACGTCCTTGAAGGCTCTGGTTTCTCGGTCTCCACACACTAGAACGCATTTCGTCCATCTGTTGTCCGTCATTCTGGCTATGTGACCGGCCCATTTCGACTTCAACCAACCAATTCGCTGCACCACGTCGCAGACCTTTGTCTGGCGTCGGATCCAATCGTTCCTTTTTCGGTCTCTTAATGTTATTCCAAGCATAATCCTCTCCATGCTTTTCTGTGCAACTTGCAACTTATGGGAGGATTGCTTGGTCAGAGTCATTGTTTCCGCGCCATAAGTAAGGACGGGCAGAATGCATTGGTTGAATACTTGAGTCTTGAGTGAGTTGGGAATGGAGCTTCGGAATGTGAATTTAGCTTTCCAAAAGCCACCCAAGAGAGATTTATCCTCTTATCCACCTCGCTGGTCTGATTGTCTCTGCCAATGGTGATTTTGTGACCAAGATAAACATAGTTGTCGATGTGTGTAGAGATAATATAGCAAATGTGAATGTGGTCTTAGGTCGAGAGAAATAACCAAAAGGAACACTCACCAATGCATATGGTGAGCCATGACATAAAATTATTTAGCCCTCCTTGAATATGCTGGCATACTTTCATAGCTTCCTCCACACTCATACATCTTCTCTTGCACGCGCGTCAATTATTCCAACCCTTCAAATATCCACGTTTAAGTATCTACCTACTGTGTTACATTTGATCATGTCAATATATACCGGCCTTTAACATTATAAAAATTGACGGCCAGATTGCCGTCATATAGACCAAAAATACCACTTCAGAATGCGCAAGCAATTAAAGGTTAAGGCATTGTATAACGTCTGATCTACAGACAGAATCGACGGTCACATAGCCGCAAATTCCTATTGTTTTCCATGACGCGGTTCTAAGTAAACTGCCTGGTTACTATTTGCAATGACGGTAAAAGTATTATTTTTAAAATAAACGGCCAAATTGCCGTCATATAGAACAGAAATACCACTTCAGAAGGCGCGAGCAATTAAGGTTAAGGGGTTGTATAACATCCGATCTTCCCTTAAGACAGAATCAGCGGTTGTTACCGCAAATTTTCTATTGTTTTCATGACAAGGGTTCTGTGTTAAACTGTGTTGGTTTCTGTACCATCCTGTATTCCGACGATTCTAACAATTTGATGTACAGGATGGTCAAAAGTCAACCGATTAAAAAACAAACGGGAAATTTAAAAAAACTTACTAATTTTTTCGGCATTTATTGCATAGGATTCCATAGCACTAACTAACTAACAAATAAGAGGATAGAACGCCACACCACTCTGTCCTGGTACACTTCCCTTGCTTTCTCCACATTCATACATCTTCTCACGCACGCACGTTGATTATTCCGACTTTTCCCATGACAACTTTCAAGTATTTGTTGTACTTGATCATGCCATGATTTTCTCGGCCTTCGAATTTTCTCGAAAACTATTTATTGTTTATTTATTTATTTATTACATTTTACATTTAATATAATCACAATAATGGGATGGCGACTCAATCAGTAGAGACCCAATGCAATGATCTGGCCCCGACTCACTAGATCAGCGTTTTCTTAAACCTCGGGTCGCGACCCAAATACGGGTCGCGAGGGGTTTTAAGATTGGTCGCGGGAAATCTCAAAAAAGTGACAAAATATAGAATTTAAAAATATTTTTATTATCGAATATTTTTAATTTTGATCAATAGGTAGATCAATGTCACATCACTAATTTTATCTCACTAGGTACTAGCGAACTACCATAAAATATACTGAGCAATGAAGCTGAAAAAGCTCTGCTACCATTCCCGACTACTTATTTGTGTGAAGCAGGATTTTCTTGCCTTGCAATCATAAAAAATAAGTATAGGAATAGACTGGATCCTCACCATGACATGCGATGTGCACTTGCTATAAATTAAAATCTCCACGCATAAATCTTCTTTGCTCGAAAATACAACACCAAGGTAGTCATTAATAACAAAAAATTTTGAAGATAAAAAAAGAACATTTAATATTTTTAACTGTAATATTGTAATCCCGGTTTGTTTGATTCCAATAAAGTCGTAAAGAAAAAAAAAGGTTTTTTAATTCTAATTAATTAATAACTTTTCATATTCTATAATTACTATTACGGTTTTGTTATCACTGGAAAATAAGATAATACATCCAGGGTCGCGGGCTTCAAATTTATGTGTATTTAGGGTCGCCAGTCAAAAAGGTTAAGAACCGCTGCACTAGATAGTCCGTGTCGAGTCAGGGCATTGTAGTATTATACATAACACATTGTAGTACTAAACATAATTAAATATTTACATAATTAGTAAAATAGAACCATGTTTGGATTTCACAAATTTAGAATTTACAAAACAATATTTTTCCATACCAAATTTTAATAATTACATAGCTATATTTTTGCAGGCATTTTCAAATATTCACGACCCATTAGACTTATCCAACTAACGACACCGGACCCTGTATTTGGAGAAGTCGGTTAATAATTTGGTTTGTGTGTGTCCATTTGGTTATATATCTTAGGTACAATAAATGTGAAGTGGCGCTGCGCTATCGTTGTTTTTCTTTAGGAACTAAATATTTACTATGGGTCACATAAAAAAAATAAAAACACAAATCGACTGTAATGATGTAGATTCACTGGTTTCCCGCTTATACATGGAAATTTGTAACACCATGTATAACATTACGAATCTCAACGTAATTTCATTCCGGTATTTGGAATCCGAGAATAATTCCTTATGCCAACTATCGTTTCCGCCCTAGATAAACAAAACACAATATTATACTTACTCAGGGGAATATTTATTTGGTTAGGCGTTACTTAATTTGATTTCTTGACATACATATACACGATTTAAATTAAGTAAAGCCCGCTTTATATGGGACAGTTTCTTGTTCAGAAAACTACACAGTTTTCTTGTTCAGAAAACTGTGCAGTCTGTCAAACTTCTGTCAAAAGACACACGCTAAATATGTGTATTTTTTAAACGCGATTGTAAGTTATTATCGTATGTTTGCTCTCAGGAAATTGTATATTTTAGCTAATAATGTAAATATGTTATTGGTTTTTTACGTATTTAAAAGCATACAATAAACCAATGTCTACTTAAACGTTTACATAAAAAAACATTGACTGTCATGTCAGCTTAAATC
Source organism: Micrasema minimum (assembly GCA_022494985.1). Taxonomy (NCBI): domain Eukaryota; kingdom Metazoa; phylum Arthropoda; class Insecta; order Trichoptera; family Brachycentridae; genus Micrasema; species Micrasema minimum. Next base: position 24,513 of record JAGVSP010003208.1, on the reverse strand, counting down.
TGACACTAGCACACAGTTTTTCATGCAGTTTTAGCTTTATACGGGACCGTTTTCAGACTGCACAGAAAACTGTGTAGTAAACTGTCCCATATATAGCGGGCTTAAGACAGGCTCTAGGACCAGAAGGGTTTGAATTTCAATCTAATTTACTTTTTCAGTGACTTTTTTATTAAACACAAACGAAAAACAGTTTAGGTACCTACCTTTTAATATTAAAGGTTTTTTAGTCAGGGATGGCGAAACTTTTTGAGACTGAGTGCCAAAAATTTTTTTTTTCAATTAATAATATGCCGCGTGCCACATGCCATGGAAATAAAAATGCATCAAATTTCTGTGTGACCTCAGATTTTTTTATATAAACAAAGCATCAATAAAACAATTAATTTATGGCAAAATAAAAGAAATGAATAAAAAATATTACTTTCAATTTGACATCTCAACAGAGAGACGAGAAATTTGTAACGGAATATGTATATCTAGGCGTTTACAGGGCTTATGACCTGTCATTGGCTGGGTTAAGTAGCCACTTGATGTATTACAACATTCCCCATTTCACCTAGTATTTGATATCCATATCTGCCAATATACAGTAAAATGGCGCGGTGCTTCACATGTGAACTCTCGGTCATCCATTGAGAAAATTGCTAAGCATTTTAGCAGAAACCTTTATGATTGCAAGTGAGATTCTTACCCGAATTATATCACCTACTAGGAAACGCCTGAAGAAATTCTTCGATTTGTTATGCTTAAAACTTTTACCAGCTAATTTTTATAAACAACATTTTGAGTGTGTCCAAATACTTGTAGACAAAAGTTTGTCTACAAGTATTTGGACACACTCAAAATGTTGTTTTAAATAATATACTTAATCAAAAAAAATTTAGAACCCTCAAGACAAGACTACATTATTAGTGAGATTTTTTGTTTTTAGATGCTAGGTGCCAATTTTTTATTATCGAGTTTCATAGCTGTTGCTCGATCACAGATCAGTACCGACTCGGTAATAAGCGACGTGATACGATTTCTTACCCATGGATGTTTAACGTTTTCGCGATCACAATGGAACACGCGTTAAAAGTTATCGATCGGGATTATTAAACGAGCGCATACTAGTCGCGAGCCATTTCCCGAGATATATCTTATTCGCACAAATTCTTCATTCAATCTTTATTATAATTTAGCCGGTTTTCGGCAAGCCAAATATTGAGAAAAGCAGTCGAAATAATAAAAAATCCGACAAGTGCGATGATTTGACGTTTGACATAAGGCCGCGATATATAGCGTAGTTCGGCTCCGCTCGGATCAGATCGTCAATGCTCGCGGTATTAAACGTTATGTCATTGGGATCGCTCAAATCGTTAGCGTTAGCACGTGAATAGCACGCTTTTAATTACGTCGATAGTTAGTTATCTGTGCTTGAGCTACTGGTAGCTTTTACTAGAAGGCAGTAGTACTTTCATCAGTAAGTTTACTTCTCGTCTGATTAAATAAAGTTCATTGATGAAAATAATGATTCACAGGAAAGGGTTGACGAAAAAATTGTTTAAATGCCCATTGCAATTTTTTTTGTAAGATCACCTTTATTTTTTCACTTCATTCGCGTGCCATAAGTTCGCCATCCCTGTTCTAGGTTATATCGATTGGACTGAGGAAGACAGCAGTACCTAATTAAAATTGTCATTTTTGTATTTGTTTTAAAGCGGGCGCCGCATTCAACAGTATGAAAGCTGTCTGGAGATCGGATATTTACACGGTTAAAACAAAATGCCGCCTTTATAACTCCTGCGTCACACCTGTTTCTTCTCTATGGCTGCGAACCGTGGCACCTAACTAGGGCCCAAGACAGCAGAATACTAAGTTTTGAGAATAGGTGTCTTAGAAGAATTTTAGGTGTGCGGTGGTTTGACTTTGTAAGGAACACAGGGGTGAGGCAACGGACACAGCAACCCTTGGTATCTGCTGTCATCCGGCGAAGGCGTTTCGGCTGGCTAGGCCATATACTACGTACGCCTCCCGAGAGCCGCCACCAATGCTTGCCTATTTTTACAAAGGCATCAGGTTCTCGCATGTCTCGGCGTCCCGGTCGTCCACTGTTGACAATTCGTCGGCAGTTTGCGTCAGAGCTGCGGGACGTGGACTTGACTTGGGAGGATGCGCGGGAGCTGGCGGCCGAGCGCTTGGCATGGAGGCCTTTGTGGATTCCATACAAAGTCAAAACCACGCACACCTAAAAATTCTTCTAAGACACCTATTCTCAAAACTCAGTAGTCAATATATTATAGCATTATATTACTATGGCGTAGTCGTTTTTAGGGTTAACATGTTCCAACTATGAACCTTGTTCATTAACCTTTGTCACTCCCCCTATAAATTAATAAAACCAAAAGTCGACACGAAGTTATAATTGAATTTTAATTCATGAATACAAAGAAGTAATCGAAAAAACAATAAACCTTTGTTTTTAAAGTGTGCCGTATACTAGTAAAAAGGCATTCAAAATACATAATACCTACAAGTTTTGTAAAAGTAGTGCGGCAGATGGGACAACTTTTAAAAGAGGCGTTTTTTTAAAATGAATCGTCTGCCAATTTTCCATTTTTCAAAAAATAAAACTTTTGGTTGTCTGTAAAGTCGGTTTACAGACGATAATTTTACGTGATAACGTCATAAGAAAACATTGATGAAAAATAGCATACTTTTTTTGAATTGAATTAAATTATTATTTTCTGAATTATCATTATTATCATCATAGTTAATTGAAAATTTTTACAATTTTTTTCCGTAAATTATCATTTTTTTGCACTCTTTAATTTCACTTTTACTTTGTAGCCTGTGTGCTGCTGCTCTTTCCTTCTACTCGGACGCATCGGCCGATGGAGTGGAAGAGAGAATAGATGCGTCACAAACCAAACGCTAAGGCCGATCGTGCCTCTCTATCGCTTGTTCCGCGCCCTCGCTTGCACACTCGGCTCAGGCGGAACGTGATAATGAGTCATGCTTTTTCGTGTGTGCAGCCGGCGTTCATCGATTTATTAGACGTTATCACGTCAAAAAATGCCTAACCCTCATTAATGCTACTTTTAAAAAAAAAAAAAAATTGTATAACTACAGGAAAAAGTAAGCAAAATAAAAATAAAGAATTTAGAGAGCACAACAAATTTAAGGGATTGCTAGTTTTATTTTATTGTCTTTATTTTAAGTAAAAAGAAAATCAAATATAAAAAATTGCCGCCACATTTGGTAAAGGCTGCACACTTTTTTTTATTATTCCTTGTTATAAATAAGTAGCTCAATCACAGATAACTATCGACGTAGTTAAAAAAACGTGCTAATCACGTGCTAACGCTAACGATTTGAGCGATCACAATGACATACCGTTCAATACCGCAATCGCCGAGCCGAGCATTGATGATCTGAGCCGAGCGGAGCCGATCTACGCCATATCGCGGCCGTGTACGTCAAACGTCAAATCATCGCGCTTGTCGGATTTTTTATTATGTCGACTGCTTTTCTCAATATGTGGCTTGCCGAAAACCGGCTAAATGCAATACGGCACTCGAGAAAGATTGAATGAAGATATATGTGCGAATAAGATATATCTCGGGAAATGGCTCGCGACTAGAAGCGCTCGGTTAATAATCCCGATCGATAACTTTTAACGCGTGTTCCATTGTGATCGCGAAAACGTTAAACATCCATGGGGTAAGAAATCGTTATCACGTCGCTTATTACCGAGTCGGTAGTGATCTGTGATCGAGCAACTGGGCATGACTCAATTTTTCAATCGATGGTACGTCTCTGGAATTTAATGTTTTTATTGTCTTTTTTCATCTGTCAAAATGGCAGTGGTGTCATCTCCACAAAAACCATACCCTTTCAATTCTCCGGTGCTTTGTCAAAAGGGCACACATATGCCAGTCGAAAAAGCCGCGAAAATTTTTACACTTCCGCTTCCTGGGGGATGCATCAAAAGCCCCAAAGCGCGGGAGACAGATCTAATTTTGAATTCAAAGCCGCGACCTTTTTGAATAAATTTTTAAACCGATGCGCGTTGTGCTAAGAACACACCTACAATAGGGTTCTTCCCGATAGCATGAATATCCTTGAAAACGTTATAAATATTTAAAGTATATTTTTACAATTTCAACGATATTTTAGTGGTGTAGTTACCACCTTTATGTAGGCACCTAGTTGGTGGCCTAATTGTGTGATGTACAAAGTTATGTGGGTGCACAGAATGAGAGCAAGTAAAACAGGGTACTTACGTTTTACACAAAGATTTATTCACGAAACTAAACTACTGAAGTTAAACACATTGAAAGAAGGATTCTAATAACTATATTAGGCAAAATAAAATGAAGTTGGTAAATCTAAATTGGCGGTAATTTTGTGCCTCGAAGACGCGTGCGGTGAGGTCGGAATCCGTAGTAGTATTCTCGAAGCCGGTTTGGCCCGTTCGTACGCTCTACGTCGTCGGCGTTCGGCAATGTTCGGGCTCGTGCCGTCGTTGTCGACCCGCCACACAGCCCCCTTCCAAGTTTTGAAATCTGTTTTTCAAAACTGACGCTGTATCACCCTCCTGCCGCTACGCGTTGTGTATGCCGGTTGTTCTGTTGGTGTTTTCCGTTTCTGCTGGACTGGCTCGTTCTTCCGCTGTCTGGAACGCCGGCTTGCACCTGTCCCAGCGAAACCTTTTTTTGTTCGCCATCCACGTCCAGTGTTACCGTCTTTTCCGCCCCTGTGATGACCTTGTAGGGCCCCCTGTAGTTCGGCATCAGGGGTTTGTACACTCTGTCGTCCCTCAGAAACAAGTGTGTGGCTCTCTTTAGTTCCGGGTGGATGAAAACGTTACCTTTATTGTGTGCTCGACTGGCCTTGGTTTGACGTTTTGCATAAAATTTACCAGTTGCCTAGTGTAGGAGTCCGGGTCAATGTAGTCGTTCGTCTGCTCCAGGATGTCTGCTGGTAACTTTAGTTTGCACCCATACAGCATCTCTGCTACTGAGTGCTCTGCATTCGTGCGCAGTGTGGCCCTCAGCCCGAGTAGTATGGTGCTGATCGATTTTGTCCACGGAACAGGGTGGTGAGCTTTAATGGCCGTCTTCAGCGTTCTATGAAATCAATCAATCACGTCGGGTCACCACTTTAGTGGTGTAGTTACCACCTTTATGTAGGCACCTAGTTGGTGGCCTAATTGTGTGATGTACAAAGTTATGTGGGTGCACAGAATGAGAGCAAGTAAAACAGGGTACTTACGTTTTACACAAAGATTTATTCACGAAACTAAACTACTGAAGTTAACACATTGAAAGAAGGATTCTAATAACTATATTAGGCAAAATAAAATGAAGTTGGTAAATCTAAATTGGCGGTAATTTTGTGCCTCGAAGACGCGTGCGGTGAGGGTCGGAATCCGGTAGTATTCTCGAAGCCGTTTGGCCCGTTCGTACGCTCTACGTCGGCGTTCGGCAATGTTCGGGCTCGTGCCGTCGTTGTCGGACCCGCCACAATATAAAACACAATGATTAAAAATTTGGTTTTCATTTATAAATTTAAGTTTTAAAAACACGAAAATACGAATGATTTTAACGCCCGTTATTGGCTAATGACGTCATACCCGTCGACCGTAAAAGGCGTGAAATTCATTCCGTAGTGAGCGCCTATATTGCTGTGACGCCACACCGCATGCGCGATAAATGGAGGATTTTGCGAGCGATTTGAAAAAGCGCTATTTCAAACCGCGCTAAAAAATTCATATAACATCGTAAAAATTTTTAAAAAAATCCCTAGATATTGTAATTTTTCAATCAATTTTTTTTAATAAAAAATAAAAAAATCGGGAAGAAACCCAATAGTGGAGTAAAAATTATAAGGCTTTAGAGTGCCTTAAAGACACTTCAGAAAAATGATTTTCATATAATAGTGTTACGTTTTTACTTAGCAATATTTATGATTTCGTATTTTTATGGAATTTGAATCCTGAGAAATAACTTATTTGGATTTTACGCTAAATAAAAAAGTTTTATCTAGGTTTGTTGAAAATTTATATATTTATATCTAAGGATACCTTACAAGGTATTCCAAAGACAATCAATAGATCTAAGACATGTACTCAGAACAGCATAATGTACAAAGGATTCAAAAGGTATAATGAACTACCGGAGACTGTCAAACAAATAAACAGATTAAATGAATTCAGAAGGAACCTTGGTAAAATACTAATGTAATACAGCAAAGTTTCTGAGACATAAATTTTGGATACCACAACAATAACGTATTGCAGTTATATCAAGAATAACGTATTGCAGTTACCTTATTCAACCAGGAATCATGAGGTTTTTATTTGGAATGGTAACAAGAATAGAACCGCTTGCTGGAATATTCGTGAGGGATTTTATTTCTTACACTATACATACGAAATTAAGATATTTGAAATCAGCGTATACCTATTAAAACGGTTATAAATATTTAGATTTTAAAAATAAATAAATGTATTATATTAGCTGTAAGATTTTTTTTTATGGCTAAATAAAAATGTACAAACAAACAATTAATAAATTATGTTACACAAGAAATCACTTGTTTTAGTTAGAAGTGCATAAAACGATATGTTGAAAAACGCACTTTCGGAGATTTGAAATATCCAATGTTTACCTACTCTATTTTTTTCGGAGATTATGATTTCTATAATTAGTTAAATAGTTTTAAAAGAAACCAGAAGATGAATATTGTAGGTATTTTTTCACCTCGTGGTGTAGTTGTTACGCGTTGGGCTGCCATGCATACGGTCGCGGGCTCGATTCCCGATATATGTGAATGGGAAATATTTATTTCAATATGAAATAGTATGTGCGATAATCATCATCATCATTTCAGCCCGTTGAGGTCCACTGCTGGACATAGGCCTCCCCCCCTGCCGTCTCCACGCCTCCCTCCACTGTCTTCCAGCAGACTTCCTGATGTCGTCCACCCATCTAAACCTTGAGGCCTCTGGTTTCTCGGTCTCCACACCAGAACGCGTTTCGTCCATCTGTCGCCCGCCATTCTGGCTATGTGACCGGCCCATTTCCACTTCAACCAAGCAATTCGCTCCACCACGTCGCAGACCTTTGTCTGGCGTGCGATAATATATTCTGGAATCCATGTGCTCCACATAGGGAGCGGATATGGTATTGATGATGATGGTGATGTGATACCTTGGACTGGCACTGAAGCGACTGATCTTGCCTTCATGTAACAACACTTGGTGTACCAACGCAGTGCCATATGCACCGTTGGGTGCGGTTAGTGGAAATTTACTACAAATAGTAGTGGTAGTAGGTAGTGCAGTGCCCACAGCACAATTTCACCGAGGAGAGTGAAGAAAAAATAGGGGATGAATAGATCAAGAAGCAACCCTCGTTATCGTAATATTTTAAGCGCAGAATTAGAGAAACTGCGTCATTAACTTTTTGAATAAAATTATTATCTGTTTTCGGGAAACGTATCGTATGCCACCAAAATCAAATTCAATGCAATATTTAAAAAATGCGTAACGTAAATATTATTTTTTTAAATAGGATTTTTTTTTTACTCTGGAACATTTTAGTATATAAGTAAACTAAGCCGGTTTGCGGTCCAGTGGTAAGGTTAGGTTAGGTTAAGTTAGGAATGGTATCTAGACCAGAACTACCTTGTTCACATCCCACTCAAAACAGAAGTCCCTGTATCCCTGTGTCCTCTGATTGGTTGGTTGATCAACCGAATCTCGGCCTTGCACTCTCTTTACTCTAACACAAACTACACTAATACACTAAACCACACCACACACCACACAAACACATTTTTTAAAGATATTATTGATATCCCAACAGAGACAGAGAAACTCTGGAAACGAATGTTGATTATCTAGGCGTTTACAGGGCTTATGACCTGTCATTGGCTGGGTAAAGTGGCCACTTGATGTATTACAACACTCCCCATTTCGCCTATCATCTGACAACCATATATGAAACAATTTTTAAACTTCTATATATGTTGAGTTTGTACAGAAGTATCCATATTTGAGTTGGTTTTTCGACAGATTTTAATATTTTTTCTCTCTAGTGATATCTGTTGAGACGGTGGTTAAGCATTATCGGCAATTTAACTTTATTGGTGTAGGTGGATACTTCTGTACAAACTCAACATAAATAGAAGTTTTAAAAAAATTTGCCATATATGGTTGTCAGATGATAGGCGGAATAGGGAATGTTGTAGTACATCAAGTGGCCACTTAAACCCAGCCAATGACAGGTCATAAGCCCTGTTAACGCCTAGATAACCCCACATTCATTTCCAGAGTTTCTCTGTCTCTGTTGAGATATCAATAATATCTGATATCAGCCCAGCATGGGTATAATCCAGTAATTTGTCTACAAGTATTATTTGTATACGTTCAAAATGTTGTAAAAAATATTTTTTTGAGCTTAATAATGTTTTTATTTCTTTCTTCCTTTAGTTTCTTTCTCTTTTTTGTTGTTTCTGGCCACAGTAATAAAATGTGAAATCTGTAATTGGCCTCACGATCAGCCAACATAATATTGTATACTTTATATTATGTTCATGGCTATTGATTTCCAATCCATAAATAAATAAATAAACCAGCTTCTAGTAAAAACTGTCAAAAGTATTATATGCTTACTCCTATCCCCTGACATGATAGGTTTTTTAACTTCTTGATGTCCTTTACAAGTTAAAAAACATGTTTAAATTGTGGGATATGTCTTTCCTACCAAACACGGTCGTTATAATAATACAATCCTTAATTTAAGGAACCCCTCTCCCGTGGACTTTAGACAAACGCTTTACAACGATTCTCCAAAATTATTTTAATGAATGACTTACAATTAGATTCCTTTGATAAATTTTCATACCAATGCTCAAACAGGCAACTGAAATATTTACAATTAGGATAATTATTATTTGAGAAATATGTGGTTAATTTTGGATCAGGAATTTAATCCTAAGGTTGAGAATTTTATTGAAATAATTATTTAAAAAACATGTTTAAAATTCATATCAATTAATTACGTTTAAGTTTTAGAAGTTTTTAAAACTCGGGGACATAGCGACATCTGTGTATCAGGAAAAAAACTAGAAAACTTTGAACATTGAATTCTCTCGTTCAGAAACCTACCTACTGCCGAAGCGTTCAGATCTAAAAAATATAATAATATTAAAAGTATGGTGTAACACAAAATTTTTAAATTCTCGAATGTTTGCGGTAATAATGTTCCTTAGAGACGCGTGCGCTCACGAGGCGAGCCGAAGGGATTCTCGGTGTAAGTTCGTACGCGTTCGTACGTGTTCGCCTTGCCTCGTCGCGTCATTGTCGGCGGTCGTCGGCGGCCGTCAGCGCGTGACGTCATTGTTGCCCGCCACACATATTTCCGAAAACTTGTACGGAACGCCCTATCTTGGACTTTTATTGATCAAAGCAATTAAACTAATAATTTCTTCATTCTTTTAAATGTAATTTTCATGATGGTAGAATTCACGTACTTAGGTTAAGTCGATTTGCGGTTTACTAAGCCTAAAACTCCCAATTCCTCTTTGCTAGCACAAGCCAAACTATACCATTAAATTTTGAAGCTTTCAGTGGGCTAATTACGATAATAATAATTATTTTAACTTTGAAAGTTTAAATTTAATTTAAATTATTCGCATAACACGTGATTATTCTACCCTTCGCTTCGCTTCCAAAAATAATGAAGTAGTATTGAACTAAAGGAATTTGGTAACACAGAGACTCAAGTTATTATTGTAGTAATTAGTATGATGTTGACTTTGAAATAAACTTGTTTGATTTCCAAAGGAATTGAACCTAAAATAACAGCTAACAATATTTCAAATCCATGTAGGCAATTAAAACTGATAAATTAAAGCTTGATAAATTACTATATTTCCTTGGAAATGCTATTTTTTAAATTTAAGTAAACATAATTTTAATAAAAATCATGCTTACTTAAATAAAATAATAATAACACAGATCTGCTACGAAATTCTCCTTTGAATAAAAATATGTAGAATATGTCACTTTATGTATTTATTGTGTAAATAGCTAGATATTTATTCAACTTTAATCCAATCTAATCTCCGGCGCTAAAACCCGTTGCGCTGAAATTCTACAATTAACGACACTGGGAACTATATACATAATAATGTGTTTTTTTTTTTTTTAATTTTTTTTGCAAGTTATTATCAAATATCATGTATTTATTCAAATTAATACTATTCATTAAGAACACAAAATAAAAACCTGTGTTTTAATAAGAATTCACACAATTTTACTAACACTGCGGTACCTACATTCGTATGATAGCTTTTATGAGAAGAAAGAAAAAAAAATCCCTCTAGATTCAAAAGTTATTCGACTCCAAATATGATGTAGATTCACCAGTGTTCGAGTTGTACAACATTTTTTGTTACGCCATGTATTAACGGTCCATTGAACACCGTTTGCATCTTTGAATGTTAAAGTGAACAATATCCTCGTAAAAAGTTGAACTCATAAAGAATTTCAAGCAGTAAAAACGAAAGTGACGAATTTACTCACAGTTAAAAATAAACGTTAAACTTTTAATCGTAAACCTTCCTGTTAATTTATTATTAATAGAATTTACAACTTTTCAACGCCGATAAAAAACTTTGCTATAACAACCACTTAAATGTGATGTAAAAAACAAATGGCTATTTATAAGAGCAGTTATTATTTTTTATTGATAGGTTTAATACACAGTGTGGTCAATAATTTAATTATGAAATTAAACATCTTTTGTTATAAACTACTTTTTAATTTTTTGACACGCCAACCGGTTTCGGAGACACTACTCCTTCATCAGGCTATAACAACCACTTAAATGTGATGTAAAAAACAAATGGCTATTCATAAGAGCAGACATTATTTTTTATTGATAGGTTTAATACACAGTATGGTCAATAATTTAATTATAAAATTAAACAGCTTTTGTTATAAACTACTTTTTAATTTTTTAACACGCCAACCGGTTTCGGAGACACTACTCCTTCATCAGGGAGTAGTGCCTTCGAATCGAAAAGTAGTTTAAAACAAAAGTTGTTTAATTTCATTATTATGGAAAACTACAAGCGAGTGCTACAAACATTGAGTAAATAATTCAATTCTTTATTTATGACAATCTTAGAGCCGAGACAGTGGTAGAGGCAATGAAAGCATTTGGTCGCATATATTATAACCTTCTTTTCCTCCGCTTTTTCAGTTAAAACATAACTAACTAACCATCACGCCATTTCTCCGAAGGGGTAGGCAGAGAGAATAGAACGCCACACCACTCTGTCCTGGAACACTTCTCTTGCTTCCTCCACATTCATACATCTTCTCTTGCACGTACGTCGATTATTCCGACCTCTTACATGCCCACTTTCAAGCACTTGCTTTACTTGATCATGCCATATCTTTCTCGGCCTTCCTCGACTTCTACATCCAGGCACAGTCGCATCATATATTTTTTTAGCCGTTCTTTCATCATCCGTTCGCTCTACATGAGCGAACCATCGTAAAAGACCTTTCTTAATTTTGTCGATAATGCTTATCTCAGCCTTGCGCTCTGCTCTAATTTCGACATTTGTACACCTATCATACATAGTCTTACCACAAATTCGCCTAAGAGATCGCATTTCAACTGCATTCAATCTACTTTCATCCTTCTTTTTCCAACACCACGCTTCACTACCATACATAAGGGTTGGTACCAGAACTCCATTATGAATTAAATTTCGCGGATAAGCTTTAAAAAATCGGTATAGTTATGCTGGTTTGAGGGATCGATCCCACCTCCACCCGCGACTGTTATAGAGTCCTTGGGGGGCTCTCTGTCAGTCACGCTTTTTTATGCAGGACTTAAAATTTTTGCTGTTGCAAATGCATAAGCTAATTGCAGGGCCAAAGTTTCCAAGTGAAGTTAAGTCAAGAGGGCGACAGCATCGATCAAGTCAAAAGAAAATCACGATGCCGCCACCCTTACGATCCCTCAGTGTCTCCATATCGAAATCATTTTTATATTTTTTCCTTTATTAATGTACATAAATATATAAAACATGAATACATATTAATAAAGTCAACAAAATGTGCCGTAAAAGCTTAAAACAATACAAAAGAACATAAGAAAAAGTTTTGTCTGGACTGAAAAAAGACTCAAGAGTCTTTAAAACAGTTAGGAAAAGGGTGGGGCTTTAGATGTATACCCCAGTCAATTTTAAAATTACCACTGCTACTATTTTCGTAAGCCTAAAGCAATATTGATTTAAATAAATAAAACACCTTTTTTAGTTAGACCACTTATATAGTTTATTCCAGTAACCTAGTTTCGCTATCGCTAGCATCGTCAGACTGGTGACACCCAGTGGTCTAACTAAAAAAAAGGTGTTTTATTTATTAAAATGCAATTCCACCAAGAAATGTCAGTATATATCTCAACAAATATTGATTCAATTTATTGATAGACCCTCTCAAGCAAAATAAAACAACGGGATGTGGACCGAACTCGGGAGGATTTACTGGACCTGGTCGATCGTTCAGCTTAAAGGCAATTAGTGGAATCCATATGCTCCACGCAGCGACCGGATATAGAATGATGATAATTTTAATCTCTCATCATTTCGGAGAGATCACCAAACGACAGCCGCGGGAATAAATTGGCATTTTACGAGCTTTAATTTCGCCATGTTAAGTAGAATCCGCGGGAATAGCGGCGGCCATCTTGTGTTAACGATCCGCCATTTTGATTGGCGGACTAATGTTAAGTCCTTCTTACACAATCAGATTTTTTCAAAAACATGTGTGCAGTTCACACCAGGTAGAAGTGAAACCTTAATAAAACATAGCTGAGAGAGAATGAGATAAATGCAGTATCAGGAGTGGAATAATTATAGGATTTTTGAACAACATTTTGAATGAATACAAATACTTGTAGACAAATTACTGGATTATACCCATGCATGGGCTGATATCAGATATTATTAATATCTCAACAGAGACAGAGAAGCTCTGGAAACGAATGTGGCTTATCTAGGCGTTTACAGGGGAATGTTGTAATTACGTCAAGTGGCCACTTAACCCAGCCAATGACAGGTCATAAGCTCTGTAAACGCCTAGATAACCCACATTCGTTTCCAGAGCTTCTCTGTCTCTGTTGAGATATCAATAATATCTGATTATAGGATTTATTTATTATAAAATATTGGTACCCATTTGATAATTTTTTTTCATTTTATTATTCATGATCCATGTCTTCAGTTTCTACAAGTGATACGAGCGGCTTATGATAACTAAAGTATGAGACAAAAGTTTTTGTTTCGATTTTATCAATATATCTGTGAAATACCGCGTCAAGGCGCCTTCTCCCTCTGTTTTGCTACACAATTTTTGGAGTCGAATCTACCTCTTCAGATACATGAATAGAACAAATTCTGTTTTATAGCCTAGGACCTCCACATTATAAAAGTATAAGGGGTGCCGGCGATCAACTGGTAGATGTATCTGATGAGGTAGATGGAACTACGGCCAGCCGGCGGAAACTGTGTTCTATCTTATTCTTTCGCAGGCTAAATCCCATAGATTTATATGTTTGTCTCTTTTTAGTCGCTTTTTCGTTTCATAAATTTTCAAATCACTCCCAACGATTCTAAAGAAGTTTTCAATTCAAAAACAGCATTTTGTTTTACATGGTGTAACAAAACTCAATGTACAAGCGGGAAACTAGTGAATCTACGTCATAATATTTAAAAGTCGATTGTGTAGAATTTTTTTTGAAATTTTATTTGACCCATAATTTTTTTAGAAAATTGAGTACGATTTTTTTTTTTTTTTTTGATAATTTTTTGCAAATTGTTATAAAATACCATGTATTAAGTCAAATTAAAACACTATCCATGAGGAAAACAAATTAATAAAACGCATTTTAATTATAATTTGTTCAATTTTACTTAATCTGCCATACTTATGAAAGCTTTTACGAGAATTTTTTTAAAAATATTTTTTAAGCTCAGATTAAAAATATTTCACATGTGATACCTTAGACTGGCGCTGAAGCGTAAGGCTGATCATCTTGTCTTCATGTAACTAATGACCAAGATTCGCTGCACTTGTGTATCAATGCAAAAATAGTAGTTGTAAAATATTTTTTTTAAATATTAAAAAAAAAAAAAACATGCGAGAAAGCCCTAAATTCCGACATTAATATTCAGACGTAGCGTCCAATCAAAGTATTCCTCTTAAAGTAACGCTTCTGTAAAATTATTATAATAATCATATTATCGTTTATCGTGTAAGTATGCCAATTTAAAAAAATGTATAAAACCATCTTCCTGTGAGCAATTTCAACATAATAATCTCAATTTGATCGGCGTCATAACAAAAAGAGCAGTAAGTATGGTGCTTTTGCCTTATGGTGCGTTCGACTACCATGCTTGATGTCGCCGGTTCAATTACCAACGGGATCAATACGAAATATTTATTCAAATATATTTCACATGTGATACTTTGGACTGGCTCTAAAGTGTAAATTTTGACTTAAGAAAATATCAAGATTCGCGGCATTTGGCGTACCAATGTAGTGCCCTATGCACCATTGGGTGCAGAGAAAAAAAAAAGTAGTAGCTGTAAACTGTACATGTATATTTCGATCAGCTACATCTACAGCTATAGGCAGGGTTTTAGTATCGATCCGTAATCAGCGCAAAAAGTTTGAAGAGCGTGCTTTTGCGGTTGCGGGCCCTGTGGCTTGGAATGCTCTCCCACCAGAAGTGCGCAACTGTGAGAGCGAAGTGATGTTTCGAAAGAAACTTAAGACCTATATGTTCTCAAAATCTTTTGATTAATTTTGATAATGGGTATTTTCTACTCAGAAATTGAGTTTTCACTCACTTTAAATTTCCCGAGCCGTTAAATTCAATATTTGAAGCGCCCTTGAGGTATATTTTATACGAAAAACGGCGCTATATAAATTATCCCATAATAATGATAATAATATAATTTATAACAAAAAAATATTTAAAAATAAGATTTTCAGGAAAGAAATGCCATATTAATGCTTATATAAATATAATGGCAACATTCAACATATACACCGTGTTACAAAACTCGATGTACAAGCGGGAAACCAGTGAATCTACATCATATCGAAAGTCGAATGTATATGACTTGAATCTAAGCATTAAAAAAAAAAAAAAATTCTCACAAAAGCTTTAATAAGTCCCGCTGATTAAGTAAAATTGCACAAATTCTTATGGAAATGCGTTTTTTTATTTTATTTTCTTCATGGGTAGTATTAATTTGAGTAGATCAATTCTGGGGGTTAGTGCTAGAAGTGCCTATGTCAAAAAGTGCATTGTTTAGGAGATGAAATTAATTGTTTCTTATAAACAATAGGTATTAATTACTTTGAACAAAATATATACATTATGGATCTTTACCCTCTTAACCTTTTAGTGGCTGACAGGTACATATAGCATTAAAAGAATGGTAATTTACTAGTGGTTTCTGATACCTAACTCATTTTGACCAAAATCTTACATAGGCACTTCAAGCATTAACCCTTTTCATTGGGTTTTGATTTTGTTTTCTTTATGGATAGTATTAATTTGACTAAATAAATGATATTTGATAACCATTTGTAATAATTTAAAGAATAAAAAATTGTGGCGGGCGACAATGACGTCACGCGCCGACGGCCGCCGACGACCGCCGACAATGACGCGACGAGGGAAGACGAACACGTACGAAGGCGTACGAACTTAGGACGAGAATCCTTTCGGCTCGCCTCGTGATCGCACGCGTCTCTAAGGCACATTATTCCCGCCAACTTTCGAGAGTATAAAATCATTGTTTTATTAGCCATTCTTCAACATTCATTTAAGTGTTAGCATCAGTAGTTAGGTTTTGTGAATAAACCATTGTAAAAAAACGTAAGTACCTGTTTTACTCTCTCTCTCTTTCTGTGCACCCACATAAATCTGTACTACTTAATTGGCCACCAACTAGGTGACACCAAAAAATCTACTTCTTACTCAATTTTCTCGAAAAGTGTAGGTAATTTTTTTTTTTTAAATCTACACAATCGAGTCCAAATATGATGTAGATTCACTGGTTTCCCGCTTGTACATCGAGTTTTGTTACACCTGTATATATTTTTTATCAAAAAAACAAAAAGATTTCTTTTAATGGAATCGGATACACACATCTTCTGTTCATCTCAACAAAATAATTGCCTTTTTCAACTTTGAAGATTGTCTTTGAAAAAACCGAGTACAATTTATTGCCCAAGGCAGAAAATACGAGAAAATATACCATGTATAGAAAAAATATTTTTCTCTTTATTTCGCTTTCGATTAAATTCAGGCCGATAACAAGGTAATCCACTTTCCGTTGGTTTTGAAATGAAATAAGGTAACGTTTCTCTCTTGATGGTTAATCGGGTTCTTCCAGATAACATGAATATTCTTAAAAAACGTTATAAATATTTATAGTTTATTTTTACAATTTCAACGATATAAAACACAATGATCAAAAATTTTGTTTTCATTTATAAATTTATGTTTAAAAACACGAAAATACGAACGATTTTTAACGCCCGTTATTGGCTAATGACGTCATAGTCGTCGACCGTGAAGGGCGGGAAATTCATTCTGTAGTATGCGCCTATATATTGACGTCACACCGCATGTGCGCCAAATGGAGGATTTTGCGAGCGATTTGAAAAGCGCCATTTCAAACTGCGCTAGAAAATTCATAAACATCATTAAAAAAAATTCAAAAATCCCTTGATATTGTAATTTTTTGAAGTAAAAAATGAAAAATCGGAAAGAACCCCATTGTATTTATGGTCCATCGCAGTTAATCCGTTTTGACCAAATATTTTTATAAGCAACAAACACCAAATCATTGTATTTCTATTTATTCGACAGAAGTATCTACGTGTTCATATTTTAAACCATTAAAAGCGTGGTTTATTTAAAAAAAATTAAATGGGTTTATAAAATTCCTTTTCTTATATACCTTAGTAAAATAAATCGCAGAGTCATCTTCAGGCAATTACTAGTAATTAATTTAACTCGGTAAGAGTCTTAATTACAAAAATGAAGTGATTTGCTAATAAATACTTGACTTCAATATCAATGCATAGATGGAGCTAGTTACGCGCTGGTGAATGGTTTTCGATTCGTAACATATATACAATATCAAAAATGTTACCTAGTGTGGATATTAAAATATAAAATATTAAAGGTCTTGGTTAGGTTAACTAACTAACTAACTAACCATCACGCCATTTCCCCGAAGGGGTAGGCAGAGAGGATAGAACGCCACACCACTCTGTCCTGGCATACTTCTCTTGCTTCCTCCACATTCATACATCTTCTCATGCACGCACGTCGATTATTCCCGACTTCTTACACGCCCACTTTCAAGCACTTGTTTTACTTGATCATGCCATGTCTATCTCGGCCTTCCTCGACTTCTACACCCAGGCACAGTCGCATCATATATTTTTTTAGCCGTTCTTTCATCATCCATTCGCTCTACATGACCGAACCATCGTAAAAGACCTTTCTTAATACCATATATACAATGAAAGCCCCACCTTTTCCCTAGACTGCTTTAAAGACTATTGGGTCTTTTTTCAGTCCAGCCAACTCTACCGATTTTTTCAAACAAGCTAAACCGCGATTTTAAGATTGTTAGTGTGATAAAAATACGGATGAATTTACGATTATGTACGCGAACAAATGCTTTCATTGTACCCCTACCACCGTCTCGGCTTATGTATTATAATTGTCATTGTTTCCATCACCCAAACCAACCAGAGTCGGCCCAAATTAACAGTGGTAGGGATGTTAGTTTCTACCCCGATCATTATTTATTAGTAATTACAACCACCCGTGTGGAGACCGGTATCCCGCCTCGCCAGGCCCCCCATCCCAGACATCCACCCGAGCATCCGCGGTCAGGGTCTCAATGGAGGGGGGATTAGGGAAAGAGGGAGGGGACGGGAATACCATATATAATAATACTTTATCTATAGCAGTCATACTCAATACATATACAGACATCACCATCATAACAAACTTTATAAGGGCCACAACAATGTTTCTTCAGGAAAGCGCCGCAGGCAAATATTCTAACTATCCATTAAAAAAATATATAAAGCATATGAAATATTGAGTAGTAAAATGCAGGCACTTACGCAAAAGGTCGATCTGAATGGACGTGCTTAGCGGCAGGGTCATATTGTTGTTGGTAGCCTGGCAAGTAAGTGGCTCCCCTAGCCTGGACCGTTCAGCAGCTATCTCCAAGTGGCTGGTCGTGGACAGCAAGGCTCCTCCACGCCACCAGGATACAGAAGACGGGGGATCCCCTGAAAAAAATTAATACATATTTTGAAGTAAATTAGGATAAGGTAAAACATAATTTATTTTTAACAACAACATTTTGAATGAATACAAATACTTGTAGACAAATTACTGGATTATACCCATGATGGGCTGATATCAGATATTATTGATATATCAACAGAGGCAGAGAAACTCTGGAAACGAATGTGGGTTATTTAGGTTATTTTAGGTTACGTTATTTAGTATATTTATTTATTTATTTACGCCTAATCACAATTACATAAAAATTAACAATTATATCATAAATGGTACAACACATTACAATAATACAATAGAAAAAATACAATAGTAGAGGACGGTAAAATGAGTAGGTATATGGGAAATCAGAAGGAATAAGTTGTTAAAATTCAATAGAATTTAGTGATTTCACGAAAGAAGACAATTTATTCCCAAAGAAGTCAAGACTAGGATTTACATTCGCTAGTCTAAGAATTCTGGGCATGGCAGAGTTAAAACCGTAATTTGTCCTGTGGGTTCCAGTGTGAAAAGGTTGATAATGCCGTAAGTTTCTCTGAGGAATGTTAATATTTATTAATTTAAGTAAATCAGGAGAATCAAGCAAGGAGTTTACAATTTTAAATAATGTAATAATATCAAATTTTTTGCGCCGGTCTTCCAGCAACAGATGTCACTATAGGGAAAGAATATTCAAAATATTTAAAATCTGTCGAAAACACAACTCGCATGTGGATTCTTCTGTACAAACTCAACATATATACAAGTTTCAAATTTGTCATTCATGGTTGTCAAATGATGGGCGGAATGGGAAATGTTGTAATACATCAAGTGGCCACTTAACCCAGCCAATGACAGGTCATAAGCCCTGTAAACGCCTAGATAACCCACATTCGTCTCCAGAGTTTCTCTGTCTCTGTTGAGATATCAATAATATCAGAATTTATTTATTTAATAACAGGTAACTCTACAATGTGACAATATCTATCATTTTACATATTATCATTACAATTACAAGAAAGGTATTTTACGTTGGTTCGGTCATGTAGAGCGAATGGAAGATGAAAGAACGGCTAAAAAAATATATGATTTGACTGTGCCTGGATGTCGAGGAAGGCCGAGAAGACATGGCATGATCAAGAAAAACAAGTGCTTGAAAGTGGGCATGTAAGAAGTCGGAATAATCAACGTGCGTGCATGAGAAGATGTATGAATGTGGAGGAAGCAAGAGAAGTATGCCAGTACTGCCTACCCCTTCGGGGAAATGGCGTGATGGTTAGTTAGTTAGTTAGTTAGTTTTATTGCACATCAATTACAGAATTACACAGCATTATAATACTCTTATACAATTTACAGGTTCAAAAAAGCTTTAAGTACTTTGCATAAATATGTTCAATCAGAGATTCAAAAAGATTTCAAGTTCCTCTTGAATTCACCACATCTATCATTAAATACATCAATATTTAAATGTTTTTCAATGTCATTGTACAGCGAGATAAGGAATAAAAGTGCGCCATGTTATTGTTAAATCCCGGTTTTACAACGCCTGCATCACACCTGTTCTCCTCTATGGCTGCGAATCATGGCACTTAACCAGGGCCCAAAACAGCAGACTTCAGAGTGCAGAGAATAGGTGTCTTGGAAGAATATTAGGTGCGCGGTGGTTTGACTTCGTAAGGAAACTTTGTCATCCGGCGAAGGCGTTTCGGCTGGCTAGGTCATATACTACGTACGCCTCCCGAGAGCCTTAACCACGCATGCCTTAAAATTTTTTAAAAAAACATTAAAGAAACACTCGGTACTTTTGAAAACGAAGATTTATGTTAGTTATTAAAGAATTCCGAAAGCGGGGATAATTTTTCTCAGAAAGGGAGTTTGCGCGTTTTTTAGCGAAGTTTATTACTTCCATCGTTTTTTATTTATGGGTAAAAGTACAATAGTCTTTCCATTAATGCGCCTGTATAGTTAAAGGTTGATGGACACTGTAATATGCTCCGAAACGTCGGAAACACAAAGCCTACAAACACGGCGTAATAACCCTGAAAAACATCATCTATATTCTGCCTGTAAGGCCGTGAAAACTTTGTTTAATTTTAAATCATTTAAATATATGAGTATCTATACCTACATATTTTGAATAGGTAATGAGGCGTGAACAATGACGTCACGCGCACGAAGATGACGACTGACGACGAACGCGTACGAACGCGTACGAACTGACACAAAAATCGAGCATCTGCGGAAACATCAGAAAATCGACGAGAAGCCTTTCGACCAGCTGCGTGATTGCACGCGTATCTACGGAACATTATTCCCGCCAACTTGCGAGAAATTAAATTCACTTTTATTTAACTATTTTCAACATTCTTTTTCATCAATATTTCAGTTGGTTAAGTTTTAGTATTAGTTTCTCTTTTTTGCGAAATAAACGAACATTATTAAACCGTTAGTACCTGTTTCATTCTCTTTTTCTGTGCACCCACATGAAATCTGGTATACTCACGAAATGTACTACTAAATTGGTAACCAACAAGGTGACTGGCCATGTATTTATGGGTAAAAGTACAATAGTCTTTCCACCGAAAACTGTATAGTTAAAGGCTGATGGATACTGTAATATGCTCCGAAACGTCGGAAACACAAAGCCTACAAACACGGCGTTATAACCCTGAAAACATCATCTGTATTCTGCCTGTAAAGCCGTGAAAACTTTTGTTTAATTTTAGATCATTTGAATATAAGTACCAATACCTACATATTTTGAATAGGTAACTACCTAATCGTCTTGTGTTAAGGCATTGTATGTGACGGTTAGATAATTAGCATAGTGATAATTATACCCTTCAATATTAATTAAAGGCTTTTGGGGTAATTTGAACTTGTAAAGACTAAATTACAACGTAACGTCATTAAGGGATTAATGTTCTGTTTGTACATTTTAAGGAGTCGTTTAGAGGTAACATTTCAAACTAATTTATACATGGAGTAACAAAACTCGTAGTACAACCTGAAAACTGGTGAATCTACATCATATTTGGAGTCATATTACACTTTTGAATCCGAGCTTGAAAAAAATAAAAAGTAAAATTCTACAAATTCTCATTAAAATGCGGTTTTTTTATTTTGTTTTCTTTATTGATAATTAATTTGACTAAATACATGATATTTGATAGCAATTTGAAAAAAAAAACAACTTTGTACTCAATTTTCTCGAGAACTAAGGGTCAAATCAAAAAAATTTGCTCTACAAAATCGACTCCAAATATTATTCACTGGTTTTCCGCTTGTACATCGAGTATTGTTACATGCTGTATTATACTTGTCGACATCTAAAATTTGTGAAAAATCATTGCTCCAGTGCTAAATTCCAGGGAAAAAATCGAGAAATACGATTGTACGTAAAAGCGGCCGAGGTCACGTGCATCCTCCCATGTCATGTGAATGTCCCGTAGTTCTGACATCCATAAAGAAAACAAAATAAAAAACGCGTTTTAATAACAATTTGAGCAATTTTACTTAATCTGCCATAGTTACTTATGAAAACATTTTGTGAGAGGAAAAAAAAAATTTTTTTAGCTGAGATTAAAAAGGCATATTACACAATCGTCTCCAAACACGATGTAGAATTACCAGTTTTCGGGATTTACGTCGATTTTCGTTACACCCTGTATAATATATATTAAAAAAAGAACAAAGTATACTCGTATGTGTAGGTATATCCTTTATTGTAATTCTTCCCAAATCTAATTTACTTTTTCTTAATCGTAAAAAGAAAATTTTATATTGAATAAATTGGAATATAGCTTTTATTTCATGTTTGACATAATATTATATATTATAGAATACCTACACATAGGTAAACGTGATATTTGTATTTTCTGTCAAAAGAGCTTGTTTCGTAAAAATGGCATTGAGAAATAGGTATTAAATAAAATAAAGAAAGGGTAAAATATATCGTTGTGTCTTTTAATAGTGTCGTTGTAAGCCTTTAAGTCAGTCGTAGCTAATAAGTGCTTATCAAAAGAGGGTAAACTGGCAGTTCATAACTGAGTTCGGGTACCAACCCTTATGTATGGAAGCGAAGTATGAAGTTAGAAAAAGAAGGACGAAAGTAGATTGAATGCAGTTGAAATGCGATCTGTCTGACGAATGTGTGGTAAAACTATGTATGATAGGTGCACTAATGTCGAAATTTAGAGCAGAATGCAATGCTGAGATAAGCACTATCGACAAAATTAAGAAAGGTCTCTTACGATAGTTTGTTAATGTAGCGAATTGATTTTCAATTTTTAGTGCTTTCACACAAACATCATGTATAGATTACGCAGAGAACATCATAGTATAAGCATTAATCAAAAGGCGCACAGTTAACACCTGCGCTGTGCAAGCGGGTTTCCTGCAAGGCATCGGACCCTCGGCTAAAAGAATATATTATGCGGCTGAGCCTGGATGTAGAAATCGAGGAAGGCCGAGAAAGACATGGCATGTAAGAAGTCGGAATAATCGACGTGCGTGCATGAGAAGATGTATAAATGTAGATTCTCTATGTGGATTCGTTCTATCCTATCTGCCTACCCCTTCGTTAGTTTTTAGTAAACCAAAATCTTCTGTGAATGCAGAAATGTGCGTCCGTGCATCCTAACGTCATACCCGTCCACCACGAAAGGCGTGAAATTCATTACGAAGTGAGCGCCTATATTGCTGTGACGTCACACCGCATACGCGCCAAATGAAGGATTTTGCGAGCGATTTGAAAAAGCGCTATTTCAAACCGCGCTAAAAATTTCATACGACATCGTAAAAAATTTTTAAAAATTCCCTTGATATTGTTATTTTTCAATTTTTTTAAAATAAAATAAAAAATCGGGAAGAACCCAATTATTAATCTGATAAACAAATAAAACAAAAAAAATAATCCACTAAATTGAATTCCGTTCCTAAGTGAGGAAGCGGTTACAATTTTAAAATACCCAAGATAATATTTTTACCCTAAATGTAATTAAAAAGTGGGTTGGGCCCGGGCGGAGCCCCCTTTTTTCATATTGGATCCTGACTCCTGAGTAATTTCTTAATTGTTTTATTCAATATTTCATCACCCTCTTCATGCAGCATAAATTGAAAAATAAACTCAGTCAATTTATTAACGGATCTTGGGAGAAGAGTATTTTAAATTCAGCTTTTAGAAGTTATATGCGTATCTCGACCTCATGCATGGTAGCCGAATGCGCTACCACACTATGCTACGATTTGGTCGCGGGTTCGACTCCCGTAGGGGGTCAATATGAAATATTTAATTAACTAACTAACTAACTAACCATCACGCCATTTCCCCGAAGGGATAGGCAGAGAGGATAGAACGCCACACCACTCTGTCCTGGCACACTTCTCTTGCTTCTTCCTCCACATTCATACATCTTCTCACGAACGCACGTCGATTATTCCGACTTCTTACATGCCCACTTTCAAGCACTTGTTTTACTTGATCATGCCATGTCTTTCTCGGCCTTCCTCGATTTCTACATCCAGGCACACTTGCATTTAAACGTCTTTTAGCCGTTCTTTCATCACTCATTCGCTCTACATGACCGAACCAACGTAAAAGACCTTTCTTAATTTTGTCGATAATGCTTATCTCAGCCTTGCACTCTGCTTTAATTTGGACATTTGTACAACTTTCATACATAGTCTTATCATATATCATAGCATCATATATTTTTTAGCCGTTCTTTCATCATTCATTCGCTCTACATGACCGAACAATATATTTAATTACTGTGATAATATTTCATGTGTGATACCTTGGACTGGTACTGAAGCGTAAGACTGATCATCCTACATTTATCCTAGTAAAATTATAAAGATACACTGCACTTGGAATACAGATGCAGTTACCCCTATGCACCATTGGGTGCGGATAAGGGAAAGTTGTGTATCTCGACCAGTTGAAGACCTCTGGGTGGTAGACTGAGACGGCATAACATAAAAAATGTGCTGGCTCCTCCAAATGGTGCATAGGACACTGCATTGGTACACCAAGTGCATTCTATCTTAATCATTTTTATTACATTATTCTTTACTTATTTCGATCATTATCAAAATGATAAAACAAAA
>JAGVSP010003207.1:0-67007 GCA_022494985.1 Micrasema minimum | reverse complement strand
AAAAACAAAAAATACGCCGAGGTTAAACTGTTATTTTAATGTTTAAAGGTATTAGACTGTAAATTTTAAAAAGGGGTTTTTAAAACGGAGAAATTTTTATTTCACTACTTAAATCTCATTGGTGCGGAAAAATCTATTCAATGATATTAAAAAGTGAAAACTGTTCATTTTCGACCTGCGTGGTGTTAGCTATATGCTAAATGACAATATTTCTTGGAGTCGATAGCATCACAGAATACAAGTCCTGATGATTCTCGGACCAAATCCTTTCTCAACTATACTCGATTCCTTTTTTCAATCATAAGGAGCTTAGATTTTTTTGAAAAATGTATTTATAAATTGAAATAATACGTGGAAATATTATTAGATTGCTTACACATAATATATATTTTATGAGAAAAGACACTTTTTATTGGACATTTGTTGTTTTTAGTATTTGATTATACATAAACATAATGTAAACTACTCAATAGTTTCTCATGATTTGATTTGTAATAAACAATAATTTGACCTAAATTGGTAGTTATTTTTCTTATTTCTTACCTTGGTATGGTTAATATCACATTGACGACACTGCATAACTTTTTTTTATTAAATTTTTTTTTTCCAAAAATATGACCCAGATACTACTACTACTACTTTCCCTTATCCGCACCCAATGGTGCATAGGGCACTGCATTGGTACACCAAGTGCAGTGTGTCTTGATCATTTTTATTACATGAAGGCAAGATGATCAGTCTTACGCTTCAGTACCAGACCCAGATACTTTTAAGAAATTGTAGCTTAATATTTTCCAAAGAATGTAAATGTGTTTCAAATATTCTATTTGGTAGCTAAAAAATATCATTGTATTTTAACAGAATGTTTTTAGGTGCCCTTATTGATGTGATAATTAGTTTCACAGTATTATCGCCCACGATATATAATACGATTTTCGCAGACAAAAGTATGCATGTTTAGAACTTAGTTGTGTGAATTGGGAGAATTCAAATTACAGGCATTTTTTGCGCACATAATTCAAAATATTCGCAGAAATTTGTTCATTTTTGCAGGAACAGACATGGATTTGATATATTTTAGTACAATTTTAAAATCGTGTGGCGACTCCGGTCGACGAGTACCTAATCAGTAGCGAGTCAGAACTCACTTCGCCACTTTCGTCATTTATCGCGCAACGGTTCGATACCGGAAGCGCTAGAATATGGGCACACAAGCGCTATAAAAGACCGCGCAATCCAAAGCCCGTTCTTCCTCTCTTTTTTCGGCGCTCTGACTGGTGGACGACTACTGAAGATTAGACTAATTTCATAGACTCAGAACCGCGTGTTAAATAGTGCTCGTTAAATAAACTAGATTCTTGTCAATCGTTATAATGCAATATCTTTTGTAGTAGTAATTAGTGCTAAACCGATTAAACAGCGTTATCCTCAATGTAAGTACAGTGTTTTCTTTATTAGTGCAATATTATATATGTGGATCCTTTCCCTCGCCGCCTTCTGAAAGGAGCGTAGCGGAGCTGAGGGACTGGAGGTCAGAGGAAGTCGACCGAGATCGATCACAGGTCCCGGCGGTTGGGTATTGTTGGAGGCGCTAGCCGAAACTACCTGGTACGGGGCACGTGGGAACGCTGCAGATCAACACGGCGCCCGTAGGTAACGAAGCCCACCTTGGTAATCCGAAACCTCATCATCACCCCAGCACCCCGCAATCGCAATATATTCAAATAATCAAATATAAAATTCAGTTCAATAAAAAATAAGGCACACTAAATGAGCGACGTCCTACCAACCTCTTTATATTGCTCGCATGTATTATAGAAATTGCTTCAAAGTTGATATATCTTACATTTAAGTGTAAAACTCATTGGATCTGATTTACAAGATATAAGTAGTCGTGTGTGGTTAACAGTTTAATTAATAATAAAGTTCATATAAAAAAACATCTAGATTTTATAGTAATTGATGGCAGTGATAAGTAGGTACACTGATTTAGATAAATATGTAAATAATTATCGTTATAAACTACAGAATGATGACCATTCTTTCAAATAAATCTTCTCAAAAAATATCTAGAATCAATTTGGTGTTTTAGAGATATGCCAAAGTACAATTTGTAATCTTTCAGTGGCATTATCTGTCAACCACACACGGATCAGATAAACCAATCGTTTTCGAAGCGTTATCCGGAAAATATATGAAATATTAAAAATCTTGCTATTAATTTTATACTACTCAAGTATTTTACATAAATTTATTTACAAAATATATTTTAGGTCGTACTTAGAACAAAGAAAACTAAAAATGTTTATAGTAATGAGCACCTGTCTAGAAAATTGCAAAGATAAAAAAAATTCTTATATTAAATACATTTTTCTATTTTTTTTATCATTTTAATTTTTTCATCTTGGATCATTATTAAAGTAAAGATTTCTCATATAAATTATCATTTATCGTCTACGATTTATATATATATATATAAGGCACATACTTTATACTTTGTTAAAAATTCATTTTTTTACATAGAGAGCAAATATCCATAAAAATATTACAAATGTTTTTAAAACTGAAAATGTACAAATTTAGATTTGTATCAAATCTTGAAAAATCATGCAAGAAGTTGACTTGATTATTGAAATACACAATGATACACGGAGCATATTTACTAAGAGGCATTACAAAATGGCAATTACATAAGCTTGTGTCATTCTAGCACTAATCCATTACTTACTGTTCTATGTTACTAGATCACAAGCCGACAACATCATCTTTACAA
This sequence comes from Micrasema minimum, assembly GCA_022494985.1. Lineage (NCBI taxonomy): Eukaryota > Metazoa > Arthropoda > Insecta > Trichoptera > Brachycentridae > Micrasema > Micrasema minimum. Next base: position 64,234 of record JAGVSP010003207.1, on the reverse strand, counting down.
TATAAAAAAATACAAACTTAAAAAGTAATACGGCATTGCAGATACCACTGAGGTCCAATACATTCCTATGAAGATAATAACTGAGACGTTTGTAACTAAATATTAACTCGTGTTAGGGAAACACAGTACCATTCATTTGATAATTATAATCCCGTTAGGTTGATTGCAGTGAATAACATTTTTAGTAGGATGCCTGCCTTATTTAATAAATATTTAACAAAGTTAAAACATTTTGAAGCTTCGCAAACATCAACAATCTACGTCACAATTAATTTATTGATGCCAACTTTACTGTAGTAGTTTTATGTTTCACATTTTATAAAAATATTTGCTTCCTTAAAGCTTTTCTTCGTTTCTTTGTCTTATTCGCATCTGCACCGGTAAATCAAGTGCAGTGTGCCTCGATTATTTACTACCGGAAGACAAAATAAATAGCGTTTCACATCTGACACAGTGTGGCATGAAATTCACAAAATTCACAGAACTCTCACACGGTAAGTATAAAATGAAACTTACACTTGTGCTGCTATTAAAACTTGTGGCCATTATAATTAATTTGTTGTACTTAACATTCTCATATTGTAACATAGCTTATTTATGATCGCAAGCCATACAGGGTATTGTACCTACATTGATTGTATGGGGGGTTGAGGAGATAATGTAACAAATGTACAAAAAAAAATCATTAAACCAAGTTCTTAATCTACATGGTCATTTCTTATTTCTTTCTCACACTCGCTAGCGAGCATTTTATGTACATTACCTGTATTACTTGAAAGCAAAGATGCGTAAGAGTACAATATGTTTAGTGAAGAACTTGTTATGTAAGAGATTAAAGCCTCTGAGAAAAACATCACAAAATTGTCAAAATTGTTAGTTATGTATTAATCATCTCCCCAATCCCCCAAAACATTATATCGGAGTTCTTTTATCGTATAAAAACAAGATATGGGCCAACAAAATGGTGGACAGCTGTAATTAATCGGCATTTCCAAGTGAAGAATTGAAAAAGGCACCGAACTCCTCCTTTGGGACGTTATAGCCGGATATCTGTTTAAAGAAATCATTTCAAACTAATTTTGTACAAAAAATGAGAGAAATAAAACACAAATTTCAAATAATACAAAATGGCCGCTATTGGCGTAGATACTTTGTTAAATATATACTTGGAAGTTCTGGATTGACACGATTACATAATTTGTCTAATTTTTAACAAGAAAAAAAGAAGGTAATTATTAATTTGATTGTTTGAGATTAGTTAAAGCGCTTTTACGCGAGATCTTGTTTTAAAATCTAAAACCAATTGTTCGGGAATTCTAAAGTAAGAATAAATACTTTGATAAAATTAAAGTATTTATTTAATAATTATTCTGCATTTCAAAATCACAAATGTAATTGTTTTTGTTCCAATCGATGACGATGTTTGGTCGGTTAGATAAAATAAAATTGTCAACAAAGCAAAAGTTTTCATGAAAACGTCCTGTACACTAGAATTAAAACTAAAATAACTTATTAAAATTATAAGATTACTCATCTCGGAGACAATTACAGACATTTACCTACCAACATAATAGAATGGCGTTTTTGAATCAGCAAATTTTGTAAATAAATGAATGAATGCAAATATTGATTTCAAAACTTTTATGAGTGACGAAAATTCTTTAAAAATAACTTTTATATGTAGAACATATCAAATCTCATATTCCTTCCTATTGATAACAGCCTATTGTGTGTTTATTAAACATTTCATGCAATCAAAATAAATTAACTTTCTTCTTATTTTTAATCTTTTATTCACTACCATAGAAAAATACACATAGGCGTGACATCTACACATGACATTCACAGAAAGGGTTTTTAATTTTGTATTTTTTAATATTGTCAATTGAATTAATAAATAAACAAATAAAAAGCAATCAACAAGCTTATTTTTATCGTATAATAATATGATATATAATCAATCAAATATGCAGCTAATAATAAATCATTAACTCATCCCATATTCACTTACTGGATTCCACAATGAGCCTCAAAGCTAAGCCATCGGCCGCCAAATCCTGTGCATCATCCCAAGTCACATCCTAATTCCGTAGTTCTGACGTAAACTGCCGACAAATCATCAGCAGTGGACGCCGGGAATCTGATGCCTTGTAAAATAGGCAAGCATTGTGAAGGCGGCTCTCGGGAGAAATTTGCATTATATAGAGCCCGGCTAGCAATGGCTACTTTACTATCTTTCTATGCATTTTTTATAATATGATTATTATCTTTCTTGCCCGGCTAATGCTGTAATTGTCTCGATGATTTGTTTAACATGCAAAGCCACAATATTTGTCATTAAATTTATAACCTTAGCGCTGAAGACAAACCTAACTAATATATCTTACATTCCTCTGTTTGCCCGTATAAAGGCAATGTACAAATAATTACAATCTTCAGTGATGTACAATGAACGCCGGGTGGAGAGACTCACTGATTCGAACGCAGCTCTCAAATGTTACAGTTATGTTTAATGTTACCAACCATGCCGCCATCATAAGTCAAACTGTAATGTTATAAAATTAAGGAACGTCAGCCATTCAAATTTTAACGGAAAACTTAAAAATATAACTAACTAACCATCACGCCATTTCCCTGAAGGGGTAGACAGAGAGGATAGAACGCCACACCACTCTGTCCTGGCACACTTCTCTTGCTTCCTCCACATTCATACATCTTCTCATGCACGCACGTCGATTATTCCGACTTCTTACATGCCCACTTTCAAGCACTTGTTTTACTTGATCATGGCATGTCTTTCTCGGCCTTCCTCGACTTCTACATCCAGGCACAGTCGCATCATATATTTTTTTAGCCGTTCTTTCATCATGCATTCGCTCTACATGACCGAACCAACGTTAAAGACCTTTCTTAATTTTGTCGATAATGCTTATCTCAGCCTTGCATTCTGCTCTAATTTCAACATTAGTGCACCTATCATACATAGTTTTACCACACATTCGCCTGAGAGATCGCATTTCAACTGCATTCAATTTACTTTCATCCTTATTTTTCCAACTCCATGCTTCGCTTCCATACATAAGGGTTGGTACCAGAACTCCATTATGCACTGCCAATTTAGCCTCTTTTGATAAGCACTTATTAGATACTACCGACTTTAAGGCACCATTAATTCTGTTACCGGCACTAACCCTCCTTTCAATGTCCTTGTCCATATTTCCATTCCAACTTAAAAATATAATAACAAAATTACCCTATTGTCCGTCCATGTTTAACTGCCCTACCTTCAGGTCTTTTTTCCAAGAAATATCAGACTTGATCGCACACTTAGTGTGCGTATCGTAGGGCAGTTAAGACATTTTCCAGGCTGTTGGCAATACACATTCACTCTGAATTTTCACAAAATCCTACTGAACTAATTTTGTTAAGAAGCGAACCTAAAAAATTAGGCTTTCATCAATATTTAATATCAACACAAATTCTAAAATACGTTCATTGTAATTTTATCTAAGGAATCCATCAATCTGATTTCAGATTTTATTATTTTTTTAAAGTTGGAAATCAATATTAAAAAAGTTAAAAAGTAACATCAGTGAACTGATTCAAATCAATGAGATTAAATTATTCTTTAAATTAGTAGCATACACTTCAATAAGATAATAAAATATAATTATAAAAACACAGAACATTTTATTACATAAAAAACAAAACAGCGCTGCAAGCCATTTTTACATGATGCTAAACTTAACAACTAAAAAGTTTACACTAAAAAGCATTTGTCACAAATTCACATTATATATAAATACATTGCATACAAAAAGTACAAATTGTTTTATATTGTATAAATATATGTATTTTTTTACCCCCATGCGTTAAAGCAACGGGATTTCATTTTCAAATTTGACATTCCGGCGGACATCTTGTTCCGTGTGCAAATATTGCAATTTAAAAATAAAATAATGTTGCCCACGGAACAACCGTATTGCCAGAGTAAAAAAACATTTATATTTTGTAAGTATAACACAAATCATTCACACCGAATACCTTAACCATTATAATACTGGAAACTGACCCAAACAGGAGACAGTACACTCGCACCTTTTTATGGCGTAGTTCTTTTTTAAATTTAATAATAATTTATGATATTATATTTGTAACAAATAAAAGTCGATAGGATAGCCGAGACAAGCACAAGACGAAATTAATATTACAACTCCTAATTTTGTTCGGTTTGGTAAGAAAATAGCAGTCTTATTAAAAAAAGAAGTAAAAACATTAGTGAGTGCCTCCTAAGGAAGTAGCGCTAAGTTTTATTTCATTTAGTTGAATTTATCAACATCAATTTCAGATTATTTTTCTGTTATTTGTTTATGAGACTGCTACGCTCTCAGAATCGTAATAAAAATTTCATTAAATAGCACCTACTGTATTTTAACTATGAGGAATAAATAATTTTAAAAAAAGCTTCATTTTAATGTCTGATTAAAAATAAATTTAACAGCCAGCCAAAAGAGAATCAATTGCTGGCTAAGCACTAGATAAATAGTATTGCCAGCATGTTAATGGTAATTTTTATAAAAGTAGCAAATAGACACCGTGATGATATAATAAAGAGACCACAGGTAGGTACTTTTTTAGGTCTGATTTAAAACAAACTCAACAGCCAGTCAAAAAAATAATGTGTTGCCAGCAGTCTGCAGTCAGACGAAAAAGTAAATTGTGTTCACTGATTTGCTACCTGTGAAATCGTTTTAGTTTGGTGAACTTAATAATAATTATAGCCATGGATTTTACAGGAAGCAAAACAGTTGGTAGCAAACGAACACCGAGTTGTCAGTATTAAAATTAGACCAGGTAGGTACTTGAATAAAAATTAAATCCACTACACTGTCAGCCAAAAAGGTGAGGTGTTGCCAGCGTGTCTCCAGTCAATAGCAAACAGACACTGAGTCGCCAGTATTAAAATCAGACTAGGTACTTGTTCAGACCTCGTCGGGCGCCAGGCGTGGCGAGTCATTGCGGTCAGCGTCGTGCAGCAGGGGCGCCGGGGGCGAGGGCGCGGCCAGGGGCGGCGGGGTGGGGGCGGACTTGGCGCTGAGCTCCAGCGCGCGGATGCGGTTCTCGTGCTTCACGATCATGCTCTTGAGCCGGCGGATCTCCTCCGTGAACTCTTGGAGTTGCTTCTCCTGGGATGTGGAAAAAAATGGGGTGATGTTAAAACTTTCTAGAAAAAGTAATTGGATTATATTTTTGTACCTAAATTATAAACTTGAGATTTTTTTCACCAATCAGCGGGACACCTCAGACTGGTTGTCAGTTGGAACAAACTTAGTGAAAGTAAATAAGTATTTTTAAATAACCTGTTTTATTTTATTTTAATACCAAAAGGGTACAAGTCATCAAAATTTCTAAATGTATCACAGCTGTGACGCATATATTACGACAGTAAAATATGTCACAGATCGCATATCTTACAAAACCCATTTAATTTGATAAATTTATATTCAATATTTAAAAACACCAAATTAAATAGAAGGAGAAAAAAAACTTTCTTTCGGAGGCCAGTATAATTAAAACTTGCGCTATGAAGATATAAACCAAGTCTCACAGTGATTCCTGGCGAGCTGGGCGGGCGGGCGGGCTCGTCATCCTGCGGGGATCCGCCCCGGGCCTTGGTGACCTGGTAGGGCGCGGGCGCGGCGGGCGCCGGGGGCTCGCCGCGCGCCGTGCGCCGCTCTGCCAGCGCATTGGGCTTCCGCTTCACCACCAGCTGCTGCGCCACGCCGCCGCCCGTCACGTACCCGCCCTGCACCAGCAGGCAGCGCTCCTGGGGAGAGATAGCGGAAGACATGTGGATAAATGTTACATGAATAATTAATGAATATACTAAATGATTACTATGGCTGCCCCCTGCATGAGATGTATCAGCTGAATCCCACCACCAACCTTACAAAAGATATAGGCGCACCAGCAAAAGCTGCCTGCCTATAATAAAAACATTTTGAGTATGTCCAAGTAACTATTGACAACGTGGGATGTAATAACCCACCTTGAGAGATATGGTGAGGGGATCGGCATCCTGTCCCCCCACCCACTCCTCGGCGGACAGCGGGGGAACATCGCTCAGGGTGTCGGGGTACAGGTCCTCTTGGAATAATTCTGATCTGCGCGGGACGGTCATAGAAATAACCTGCAAAATTTATTAACATTTTAATCTTTCACTCGCCAAAGAAAAAGATTCACAAATACAACTACAAACGAAACGAAAATCAACACATGCACAGCATGAGAAAGAAAACTATGACTAAAGCCTTAGAAAGCTAAGACTTTAAAGACAATTTTTTAATTTTTGCTGACTTACAGAAAAAAATTTCAGATCCTGTTTTCTTTTTACAATTTTTTTTGCGAGAAATGAAGAAAAGGAATAGTGCAAACCTGACATAATCCAGAATTATTAAGTCGGTAGAATTTGGTGATTTCACAAGTTTGTACGTCTACACCCCTCTTTGGCATCATTCCAATTCCTGCACAAATAAACAGTTGCCAATATTACACGTAAACAGTTAAATACATTGTAGTTACGAGGAAGAAGCCAAATTCGCAAAACAATGCCATTTGATTGACATTACATTATTAAATGTTTGGTTGCTTAAAAATGAGAATTATTTCAAATATAAAGGTTACAATCACCTCTCTGTGGATCCACAGTTTGGAAAGTGTTGATATAATGAACAAATGGGGGCTCTGGAGTGATCTGAAATACAAAAAGACATAAAAAAGGGGTGATTTTTCACAAAAATGGTGCCACATAAGTTAGCTGATTATTATTATGGCTGAAGACTCACTTCAAAATATCGTATGACGGAGTCTCCCTTCCCGCAGAGGTAGACCATGCTGGTGTCGGGGTCGTACAGCGGGAACATGACCCCGTTGGAGGTGTCCAGCTCCACCATCACGATGGGCTCGTCCAGCGCGTCGGGGGCCCGCAGCGAGTACTGCCGCTCCGACATCTTGCTGAACCTGTTTACCAAATAACTTGGCTTTACCGCACGGTGTAATCACAAGGGCCACATTTAGTAGTTAAGGTGAGACTAAAGCTAACTTTAGTTCAGTAACGTTAGAGTTAGGGTGTTATTACATACATCAGACTGATGTCGATCGATGATTGATAAAAATAAGATTGGCCGATGTCGATCGACGGCTCTTGTTACACCTAGGCGACTGTCATCAATCGACTGTTGATCAGTGGTCATCCATCGATCATTCGATGGACATCAATTCATATTCGTCGATCAGCCTTCAGCTATTTAAACTAGTTGATCGGGAGTGTGTAATAACACCCTTAGAAACACGGATACACAAGGTACCACATCTCTATCTAACTACTTTAGTTGTGTTTATTATTGTTTATATTATTCTGTTTCGGACTCATTGTCAGAAACAGTTAGGGTCTGGAAAAATTACCGATGACTCGATACTCAGAATTGAGCAGTAATAAAAATAAGTTGTGTCAAGTTCTACAACCCATGCCATGACAGATGTAGACGTAACATTATTTGTTCTTATCACAGGCTTTTACTTCCATTTGATAGCGCATCGTTGCTTCAGTAAGACTTACCCTGTTGTAAAGACGAGCCCGTGTCGGAGGAAGATGGCTCTGGAAGCCTTGGTTCCCTCGTGGCAGATTGCCTCTCCCTCCACTGCTCCTGTTCTGGGATCAATCAACCTGGAGAAATAGAAATGAAAACAGTTGAATATTACAATCAATTAATCACAAAAGGTCTTAAATCCTTTATTCGCAGATGACATACCATATGCTTTGAGTCGTAGCATGTAAAAGGTTAAAATAGTATATACCTAAATTTTTTTTAATATAGTAATTGAGTATAAATGTTCCATAAGTATTTGAAGTATAAATAAAAATGTCAGCAGCATGTGAATTCATAACAGCCTATGTTACTAAGGGGTGACATTTCACAGGAGCATCGTTAAAATTTTGTTTTACTTACAACACTTTTAAAATATGAGATGCAATCTTTTTTACGGAAATAAGGTCACTTTGATCAATATGTTTCTTACTCAACTTCCTTTCACCAAAATTTAGACGTATTTAGGCTAAATATGTGCGTAGATTTTCTCCGCCATTGTTAATTCTATTTGATTTGTTTTTTAGAATTACCCGTGTTGTTTTTTGTCTTTTCCAAATTCAGCCGCCATTGCAGGCGCCCTCTTTAGGGTGAAATATGCATGCTGTCAAATGTAGTGTGTTTATGTACTTGGAATTTGTACCGTGTCGCAGTCGGCAGTAGGTATTTTGGTGTTTGCGTGTAATACTGGAAACCATGTGTGTTTGAGTTTTCTGTCAATGTTGTTTGGGTGTTTGTGTATTTTGATAGCCTCTTTAATTATGCGTGTGTTGTAGTTTTCTTGTTTTGTGTAATATATCAGGTTCAAAAGCGAAAAAGTGTCCAGTCTCAATAAATTTGTATTTAGGTTAGTCTGCATTCAGGTGGCGAATTATTCACTTGACATAACTAGATCCTAACTAAACTGATATTGTACAGTGTATATGTTCTTTTATACTATTAATTGAGTCGGCATTGACATTGTTTTTTTGACCTGTCTATCTAGATATGTACAACGATAGGTTATATTTGGATTTGATGTTACCTTATCTTCTTGTCCTTGCAGGTGGTGAGGAGTTTGGAGCCGTCCCAGTTGAAGCAGGCGGAGTACACGAGGTCCGGGTGGCAGTCCAGGGAGATCAACATCTCCCCGGTTCCCACACGTTCCATATCGCCACCTGCGACACAGTACGGTGGCATGATATCGGCGATCAAACAGAAGACATTGAACCAAAGAAAATGATCAAGAAAACTGGTTACTAATTACAGGGTGTAGGAAATTACAAAGACCAATGTTTTTAGATTGTCACGACCTTCGACAATGACACATCAACATTAATATTTTACCCACAACTTACCTTTCCTTCATCAATAATATTTTACCCACAACTTACCTTTCCTCATCAATAATATTTTACCCACAACTTACCTTTCTGTGTTGACGACTCTACATGCAAGACCTGTGATTAGCAATAAATTGACACAGTTAAATATTATTTACAGCTCAAAGAAAACATTTACACAAATAAATTACTACTGTGTATGTACACATGTGAAAGATGTGTAAACAATCGGAGTTTTTATGCATCCCATACAGAAAAATTGACAGAAATTACTATTAAATGGCATTACTATAAAATGCATTACTTATATGCATTTTCTACTGGTCTGATTTGCTAGAGTTAAAAACAAGTGTATGTACATTAGTATACAGTCAAAATGCGCGTAAATTAAAAATGTATAGAACCAAAGATGGCCATATATTTAGTTTGATAGAGCAGAATGATTACAATCGGGCTGTACATTGAGTTTCTAACTAATCCCGTCTTGAAACACATTTTTTCCAACTTTTTATATCAATATTGTTGAGTGGCAACACTGCACATTACTAGTTTAACTAGATTATCTGTGGTTATATAAGCTTGTACTAAAATGTCAAAGTGAGGCTGCGGTCTTGAAATAAATAATTAAAAATAATTCAATTGTGTGTTTAAAGTGATTACAGAGGTCCGTGGATCAGAACTACGTTCTGCTACAATAATTATGTGTTCAATAAATATCTAAACAGAACCGGCAGTTTCAACCAAAGTGTCAACTTAAATTCAAAACAAAACTGGCAATGTCACAAAAGTTTGTAACAAAAACGGAAGTGTCAGTTATAAAATAACAGTTATCATAGAAAATAAACAATGGATGTAAATAAAATTTACTAAAATGGTAGCTGCACACCATGTTTTAATATTTAAAAATTGTTGCATAGTAAACCAACGGTTTTTCGTTGACCAATAATTTGAGGCTACTGACGTTCTTTTTGTGTCTATATGCCTCAGTTGGTCAACTTTTACAGTTTAAGGATGAAATATAAATGCAATAAAGTGAGTGCTGTTATATTGTGTTAGGCAACCCTCCCGGTGTAATGGCTAAGATGCTGGATTCACATCAACAGGAGGTTTATGGTTCGGTTCCAGGTGAGATGAAAATAGTGGTATGCACACGGGGTCTGAGGGCCCCCGCCTGGTACAGATATACAGTGATGGTGGTAGCTGAGATATACCTGGTTATCTGAGCCGGCCGTGAGGAGGACGTTCTGCGCGGTGGGGTGCCACAGCACCAGCCCCACTCGGCGCTGGTGGAACACCAGGTCCACCACGGGGTCTGTGAGGGTCCGCGAGAGACCACCGTCTGGGATTTGCCATACCTGAAAGCAAAAAAAATTTGGTCTCGTGCTTCGAAAAAGAATTCACTAGAAAGGGCATTTCCATACAAATTTTCAAAACACCACTTTTTATCAAATTCCACCGTTCTAAGACTCCAGCATACACTCACATATTGAAACGTAGATGTCTAGTGATGACGTAGATGCCTAGTGATGACGTAGATGCCTAGTGATGACGTAGTAAGTGAAGTAGTGGGTCACTTGCTACATTTAAGTATGGAATGCCACTTCTCTGAAATGGGCTTGTAAACCAAAACTTTCTGTGAATGCAGAAAAATTAAACAAAAAATCACAAAAACATCAGTGCTATCTGTTTATAAATCGGATAATTAATAACAGAGATACAATTATTTTAAGTTTGATTTTTGTAAAGATTTTGTATGATTGGTGACGTCACTGTTCGTATGGGACTGATTGTTTTAGGATTTTTTGATTTATTTTTCTGCATTCACAGAAAATTTTGGTTTACATTTTTTGCATTTTTGATGATATTATATTGAAAAATCACTTACTTTGACTACACAGTCCTCGGAGCCTGAAGCTATGACGTTGTCATTGTGCGGACACCACGCTATATCTAGTACGGGGCCCTTGTGTCCTCCCACCAGGGGGTGGTCGGGGGATATCCGCCCAACCTGAAACAAAAACACATCATATTTTAGTTAAATCGGTGGGTAGGGAAAAATAACATTACAGTTTACAGTAAAATTAATTGCTAATCTGGCAACACTCAAAAACCATAGATTTCAAATAGTTCCAAGATGTTTTAAATGTTGTCGTTTTCAAAAGTGGTTGTATTACTAGTATTTATAATCTGTAGTGGTTGTAACTGATTATGATATCTGAATTTGTAGGTTATTTACATGTGTCAGATATCCGGATATTTTAATGACCGGTTATTGGCAAATAGACTAACCGGATATCCATTCTGCATAACCCATTTAACACATGAATGGGATATCTTTAAGGGGTGTACCAACACCAGAAAAATATTGTGTATTGCTGTATACAAAAAAATTGTTTTTAAATTTTTTTAATGGAAAATTAAGAAAAAAAAACTGGCGCCTCAATAGATGGCACATAGATAAAATACAAAAATAATTTGAAACGACAAATGAAATTCAAGATATATCTTCCAGAATTCGTCAGATAAGGTTATCAGACATTAAGATGTAATTGGGGAATGTTATAATTAATTAAATGAAAAAACTTTGTTTTTAACAACTTTTTTATTATTAATCTAACTTCCGACTGGTTTCGAGGCAACACGCGTCTCTTTTTTGAGGGTACAAGAATAAATGAAATTGAATAATGAAGTTGTGTCAGTGCAGCAATACACAAAGTGAGTGCTTCTAACATAAATTTCATAAAATGTTATAATACATCAAGTGGCCATTTAACCTAGCCGATGACAGGTCATAAGTCCTGTAAATGCTTAGACAATCCATATTCGTTTCCAGAGCTTCCTGTCTCTGTTGATATGTCAATAATGATTTTAAAAAAATGTTTTTTGGTGATTTTGTCCCAGATTTTTCGATAAATTATTTATTTCCATCGCTGCAAATTAATAACTGGGTATTGAAATACTTTTAAGTATGTGATTCGCAATTCTTTTACGGAAGAGTAAAATAAAGATTCTGACACCCACCTATTATATTTTATATAGATTTTCTCATTATAAGAGTAGAGTTGTAGTAAATACACATTGAAGAGTTTAGTAAGGTTGGACAAGAACTAACCATAATTGATCTTTTTCCCCCTATTTAAGTCATTCAAATAAATAACTGCAAATTAGTCATTTTAACATAAATTTTACAGGTGTTTTTAAATCATGAAAAGAATTTATTTTTATGGCTTTTATCTAGATATAACCAGACATGGAGTATTTTAATGATTATAAATATGAGAGATTAGGTACTGCTAATAGCTTCCAATGCCAAAAATATATTAGCCTGTAATATTGAAATCGATTTGTATAGTTTTATGACTATTATTAAATTAATATTACGGAAATAGACATGAACATGTGGGAACGTTATTTAACACCTACATTCTACATCCAACACCAAATGCTCAAACATTTTTAAATACTCATTTAGAGAAGCTTATTTTTACTTGATGGATCATAGTAGTCCCCGTAATTTTTTTTGACCATCTAAAAATATTATGTAAATTGGACAGTTTAAAACAATAGAACGAAAATTGCCTATTTTCAGATTCGACAGTATACGTAGGGACCATCGATATTTATTATATGTACATACCAAAGCATGTGATGGCAATCATTAACTATTAGATTTAATAGAATTTAATAGAAAATAATCATAATTTACATAAACCGGGCTAAAAGTGTTACATGTAGAGCATAAACTATTAAAATGAGACAATCTAGACATTTTTGAAATAAAAAAGTATTTAAGTAATAATTGCGACTCAATAAATAATCAAATAAATCATATTTCCTACAGCCCACTTCTTAACTTAAAAATATCTAATCCATAACAAAAAACAAAACAAAAAAAAAAAAAAAAAAATTACCCACCTATCCATTCATCTCTCAACCTTAAACAAACAATAGACCCTATAGACCTGACCATTGAACATAATATGCACTGACACAACTTCATTATTCAATTTCATTTATTCTTGTACCCTTAAAAAGAGACACGTGTTGCCTCGAAACCGGTCGGGAGTTAGATTAATAATAATTTGTTTTCAGAGTTTCTCTGTCTCTGTTGGGATATCAATAATATCTGATATCAGCCCAGCATGGGTATAATCCAGTAATTTGTATACAAGTATTTGTACACATTCAAAATATTGTTAAAAAGATTTACTGGTTAAAATATAAATCAAATAAAAATTGGAGAGACATCTTCAGGCGTCTTCAAGTAAGTAATTATGTTCGGATGAGCCTTACCTACACCAATAAAGATTGATTGCCAAAAATACTTAACAATCTTCTCAACAGATGTCACCGGTGAGAAATTCACTTGTAATGTGATATTACGAACGCGAGTTCAATAATACAAGTTTCAAAAATTTTGTCATATATGGTTATCAGATGATGGGCGGAATGGGGAAATGTTGTAATAACATCAAGTGGCCACTTAACTCAGCCAATGACAGGTCATAAGCCCTGTAAACGGCTAGATAATCCACATTCGTTTCCAGAGTTTCTCAATTCAATAATATCTAATAAAAAAGTAGTTAAAAACAAAGTTTTTTCATTTAAATAGTTTATAATTCTCATTTGTTTACTTATGCTATTCAACAAGTCTTAGTGATTTTACAGTTTTAACATAAAGTTATTACTAACGTACTGTTTTAAAAAAACTGCACTGTATATTGTTTCATCATTTAACACAATTATCAAAACTGATAATAAATACTTTTATCACAATGCACACGGAAATGGAGTTTTTATGGTTTCCTGCAGAGAAATAATTTTTTTATTTTACTAGAAAAAACATCAAATAACATAATATGTAAATAAACTACTACTACTTTCCCATCCGCACCCAATGGTTCATAGGGCACTGCATCGGTACACCGAGTGCAGTGTATCTTGATCTTTTATTTATTACATGAAGGTAAGGTGCCAGTCCAAGGTATCACACATGAAATAATATTAATATGAAAATCACATTTAATAAATATTTCTTGTTGACGCCCTGAGGCAATCGAGCCCGCGACCTTAATCGCGGTAGACAAATGCGCTACCACTGTGCTACCAGGCAGAGATAAATAAACTAATTGTGTTTTTTTTCATTTAATATTTTTCATGTTTTATTGTAAATAATAATCATATTTATATTAAGTTTGGTTAATATTTTGTTTGTTTTGATATTGTATAGGTAATATTTGTTTCGTTTTTGGAGTTATGTGAAGTATTTTTATTTGTATTGTTATTGTTTTTACATTCAAAATAATAATTGTAATTTTCTTTTATAATTATTAAAAACCTCTGTAAGTATTCTTTGGTGTTAAGAAAATGTTGCAAACATCACATATGTATAATAAGAAGAGAAAATCCAATTAACATCCTACACCAGTCTAGACCAAGAGTTTAGTAGCTTTAGAAACATAAAGTATGTATAAATAAAACACATGCGCTTATTTTTCTAGCAAATTCCGACTATTTCACATTGATGATTAACAGTAGCATGCGTCCATCTTGAAATAGATTTATAAGATTCTTCTGACAGGTTTAAGAATAGGGTTGCCAGAGGTAAAAATTATTCAAAAATATTTTGGGCAACAAATCAAAATTCAAGAACAGTGAATGGGTCTCTCGATACTAATCCATTGATTGTTCTTAGGCCGAGTTGTTTGATCATTAGTAATAGTTAAAAATAGAAAGTATTTTTTTTTAAATAAGATTCTTTTTAGTATGGAGAAAAGAACAAGTTTTCAAAATTTTAAGTATTTCTTCAGATTTTCAACTTTTACTAACGATCAAAAACCCCAGACTTAGTTGACGAAATTATTTATGTAAAACTGAAACATATGCGGAAACTTTATACGGGATAGAAAACTGTACAGTTTCTTGTTCAGAAAACCATACAGTCTTTAATTTTTGCCATAAAATTTTACCAGTTTACAGTTTTTCGCACCTGCACCTAATGGTGTATTGGTAACGCGTTGGACTACTATGCATACGGGTTCGATTCCCGTGAACGTCAACATAAAATATTGATTTAAATTTGTTTCTTCACATTACTTAATATTTAATTTCTTAAGCTGGCATTGAAGCGAAATACTGATCATCTTACCTTCATGTAATAAAATTATAAAAATAAACCGCACTGGAGTAACTACTACCTACGCAGTGCCCTATGCACCATGTGGTATAAAGGGATAAATGAATATATTTTACAAAAGGCATAAAATAAATTCAATATAAAAGGCTGAGATAAGCATTATCGACAAAATTAAGAAAGGGCTTTTACGACGGTTTGGTCATGTGGAGTGAATGAGTGATGAAATAATGGCTAAAAGAAGTTTAAATGCAAGTGTTCCTGGATGTAGAATCCGAGGAAGGCCGAGAAAGACATGGCATGACCAAGTACGACAAGTACTTGAAAGTGGACATGTGAAAAGCCGGAATAATCGGCATATGTGCATGAGGAGATGTATGAATGTAGAGGAAGCAAAGTAAGTATGTCAGGATAGAGTGGTATGGCGTTCTATCCTCTCTGCCTACCCCTACGTGGAAATGGCGTGATGGTTAGTTAGTTAGATAAATAAATCAAGTTCTTTACCCGTTTTTGCCAATAAATTCTAATCTTTGATCTCAACTCATTTGAATCAATTCAATGGCACTTATTATTAACGGGTGTCAATTTATCTCTTTGGGAGATGAATAAAGATACAAGTGTTAATATTTCCCAATCTGCCAGAATGGTTCCGGACACCTGTGGCCTATTTATTACGGGCGGGAATAGCGCGGCCCTACTCACAACTCTCCGCAAATAGAACGGCGTGGGAGGGAACGTTTCCGCAGAACTTCACATCTAACCGTCGTCTCAGAATAGGACCACTGACTCAGGTGAGGAGTTAGGAAACCATAATTCTTTATCGTTAAAAATTAATAATATATAAACATTTCGTCGGGTACACGAGGAAATGGTGTGAATCTAACAAAAAATATTTGTATATAACTATATATAAAGTTAAATAAAAATACTTGGTACCTTTTATTTATTTGACCAGTTAGTGCTTTCACCTTGTTACGGGCATCTTCAGACTGGTAACATGTTGTACAAGACAAAAGTATACATAACAGTTTTTACTAAATAAATTTAGACACTAAGCATATTAGTTGGAAAAAGACAATATGAGAGGAAGATGAGACGAAATACAAAAACATGTGTTAAATGGCAGTATTGTAACACAGTAGGTACTGGAGAAATGGAGGGATAAGTTTTATTATATTGCACAAGGCAAAAACAATTTTTAGAAAAATCAAATATGTAAATGCAAAAAGAAATGCATTTTAATCTTGTTTTGTACATTTTATTCTGTTTGTATTTAACTTTGGATTGGCATAGAAATCATTGTCTGCATTATATCTTGCAGGGCCAAGATCAAGGTGTTTATCAAACAATCAACTCTAAACGCGAGTATATAATGAGCGCTGAGTCATCACAATATACGTACAGACAATGTCATTCATCTGACCACCTTATCTGCCAAGTATTTATAGACGCCACTGCAAATACTTGCAGTCAGGTCTTCCAATATATAATGTTTTATTTGTGCAGAATCAGGTAGGTGGGTACCCTGCCAACTTATTTTATCACTAAGTACCTACTTGTTAACAAAATTATTCGGATGCTATAAATTTTTTTCAAATTTAGAACAAAAAAAAATGAGGAAATGTCTTACTTTTTCTGTGGAATTCTAAATTCTGTGTGTTTTGTACTTTTCATAGCTTGGAAAGCTTTACTAATTAGATTTTATAAAATGCAATGAAAACCTGCAATAATACTGCATTTAAACAGAGCTGGTATGTCCTCTTTTGCATTGTTATAAAAGAATTTTACTTCAAGGAAGTGCATTTTCAAGAGGGAAGATAACCTAAATAAATTTGTAGAAAAATTAAGGTAGAAATGTATTTTGATTTACTATTTTTGTGTGAACAGCAGTGAAATATAGTTTTCAGCGGACTGAAAAGACGTTGTGTGGTTATTCAAGTAATGTGATCGGCAGTTTATACAAGGTATTGCTTAATTAAGAATGAAGTAAAATATTAATGTGAAGCAAACAAGATATCAAGTTACGTCCTGTTTAACAGAGTATGATAAGATTACAGGTGAGGTCATTGTAAGTTAGTGTAACGTTGGGATAAATCGTGTAACACTAACTGTTTGAAAGGTTAAAGTAAAATTAAAATAATTACACAATTTTTTTTTGGCTTCAATTATCAGAATAACTAAAGGCGGCAGCAAAATAAAAACAATTATTAATTAAAGGGCACATCAAATTCTAGGCAGTTTTTATTTTATTATATTACTTTTCCTTTAAAAAATAAGCAAAAACCCCATTTAGCAGCCACATTTTGTGTGCGCCGCTAACTTGGTCCCGTACTATGATTTTTTTCTAGCCTCCAAATGCTAGAGTTAAACAGATCAGCATTTCTGACATGGAATATATATTTTAAAGCCAAGTTAAGATAATTATATATACTTAAATGGAGTAGATTTTTGGTTCTTTTTTGTTTATTTTATGACGATTATTGGGGCATTATCAAACTCGGAACAGTTTGATCATGCCCTTACAAGGAGAAACAATTATTGTCTCAAAATAGTTCTTTAGAGTATATTCCAAGTCAATCCACCAAGTTAAGAAATTCGATCATTGGATAAAAGTGGTAGGTTGCATTTTAGTTGTTGCTATCAGCACAGTCACTATATTGTTATACTTCTATAGGTGTGATATGTTATGGTATCAATACCAAGGCTGGTTCTCTGTTCCAACATAATATTTACACGCTATTCTTCAACAAGAATCTGAAACAACGTGGTTTAATTTGTTGAGATTATCTACTGACATTTCTTGGTGGAATTGCATTTAAATAAATAAAACACCTTTTTAGTTAGACCACTTATATAGTTTATTCCAGTAACCTGGTTTCGCTATCGCTAGCATCGTCAGACTGGTCTAAACCAGGTTACTGGAATAAACTATATAAGTGGTCTAACTATAAACATTTTAAATATTTATTAACGTGGTTTAGGACTGATACCTGTGTATCTGTGGATTATTATAACCAACTTATTCTCCGTCTCCTGAGCTTAAATTATTCAGAACCTATTTCCCAACGAAAATAAAATAAAATGTTTCATTCTAGAAAAATGACTGTCGGCCTCGTGGAGTATAGCGTGGTAGCGTGTTGAGCTGCCATGATGAGGTCTCGAGTTTGATTCCTGAAGGGGGCCAATATGAAAAATGTACCTCAATGTCACATTAAAATATTTCATGTGTGATACTTTGGACTGGCATTTAAACGCCCTGATCATCTTCCTTCATGTTCCTAACTGGGTTTTATACCATAACTCTGTTATGTACTGCCTTTGAAATAAGAATTTCAGAGAAGTTACATTCCATACATGAAAAATTGAGTGTCTGAGGTGTCTAAAATATAAATAAATAAATCATCAATAATAAAAATACGTCATTACTAGAAATGACTCCCACGGCCTCGTGTATTGGCCTAAGTACTAGGAGTCTTTTGAGCTGCCATGATTTGATAATAAGTTGTTAGAAATTTAACTATGAATATGTAGCGTAATTTTATTAAAATTTGTATGAAACGCCCCCTCTAGTGAATTCAGTTCAAATGTTTAATCCAAACTTGTGATACTAATGAGGAAATCCACTGCTACCCGGAATTGAATTTAAAAATGCTTTCGTGTAGACGCGAATATTTAAAAATTTGAAGTCGGTATGAAATATCTCAATAATTTACCCAAAAATAAATAAAAAAATGTTGAAAATAGCATTCATATTCAAAATCTTAAACAATGACGTCACTCTTGTATCTAAGTTAGTGTTTTCCGTTTCCGTTTTTAAAGATGGCCGCCATTCACTCTCCCTAGAACAGCTGTTGACAGTTTAACGACAGTTGGCTGGAGAAATCGTTTGCATAGATTTTTGACAGTTTTGTTATTGGCTGGAGAAATATGTTAGCCGTGCCAATGCCGTAAGCCGCCCGTGTTATGACGTCACTCCTGCAAAAATGACGCACTTAGTACATAGTAGTATTTGGCGCGGTATTTGAAAATGTGCTACTTTAAAAAATCGTATCTTAATCAATAACTTATAAAAAAATATTAAATATATTTTTTTTGCTTAGTTAAAATAGTACATTTATAGAAAAAAAATACTTTAGAAAACAGGTGGATTACCTCATTATGTAAATGCAATGCCCTGAAAATCGACACGGACTATCTAGTGAGTCGGGGCCGATCATTGGCATGGGTCTCTACTGATTGAGTCGCCGTCCCATTATTGTGATTATATTCCAGTATTCAGTTTATCTACGATATTTATTATATTATATGCATATGTATCTAGATATTTAAGAAGCTCTAAATTGTTCAACATTGTTATACGTTTGTAAATAAATAAATATTAAATGTGAAATGTAATAAATAAATGTGTACTGCTAATTTTGCTTCTTTCGATAAGCTCTTATTTTGCTACTATCGATTTTAAGACACCACTATCTCTGTTCTGGCAATAATCCTTCTCTTGAAAATCTACTTATACATACACCGTGCATTGCACTTGGCGTACCAATGAAGTTCCCTGTGCAGATAAGGGAATGGAGGGAAGGAAGATACTTATCTTAATGATAATTAAAATTATGATAAAGAACAAGGAATGAAATAAATGATTTCTCATTAAAAATTCATTCTTCCCAGCCTGATTCAAATCTATTTTCAGTTGGACAATGCATAATTAGGTAATTCAGTATCAAAAAAGAAATGGTATTTTTGAATAGTTGATAAAAATATCAGATTTCATCAGCAACTTTGATTTATTTGTGAAATTATATCAAATATGTTCTGATAAGGTGAACAAGTTGATAAAGTACAAAATACACTGAAACAGTTACAAATATTTCACTTTCTCCTAATCTTTTGTCAAATCTCTATAACTTCACAATTATATAAACAAAGATGAGTATTTATCATGTAGAATAAACTGTGTAACAAAACTCGATCTACATGTGAGTAAACCAGTGAATGTACGCTTATCTCCAGATTCGTTAGTCCATAGTTTCTTTGTCTCTGTTGGGATATCAATAATATTTATCTGATATTAGCCCAGCAATTGAGTAAGATACAGTTAATTTGTCTACAAGTATTTGTACACATTTCAAAATGTTGTTAAAAATTATGCCATAAAACTACCTGTTACTGCTCATTTTTTTAACAGTGAAGTAATTTTTTATCCCGCAGTGTCAGAAATGGAAATAACCATTTAAACTGTAATGAAAGTTACACATTAAAAACATTAATCTGTCCTATCCAGGTCCCCCTTTGTGATTTTTACACCATAACAATCTAATATTTTTTCGATTGGAATTTTCCTTCTAGTCAATTAAGGTAGAATTACCTTCTTTGTTCAAGATGCTTTATATGGTGCTCGGATTGACTCACTCTTGTATGTCAGATTTTACATTATCAGCTGACAAATTCTGGCTTATTTGGTCTGTGAGCGTAACCTTTAATTATGTCGCTGAGTAAGAGAGGGATCAATAAACACTATTGAAATTAATTTCAATATTTTTATGTATCACAAGTCTGTGATTTAGGGTAATCCATCAGAGATACAGAGTAAAGAATGATAAATCATATTGTAAAAGTATTACTTTTACCCGCCAGTATGCAGAACCAACCTGCCAATAGTTATGCCTGTTGGTAAAGCAATCTTGTTACTTAATCGCATCACCTCGGATGTCGACATAAGGAAAGCACTTTCTAACTTATAATTTTTCTTTCTATACTTTGTTATATCATTATACTAACATAACTATCTATTGTCATGTATGATTCATTATTGTATTGTATTTAGAATAAATTTGATTTTTTCTGTAATCTTCTAAATAACTGAAATAAATAAATAAATAAAATTTACTATTGCTTCTAATTTTGGTAAATCATAATCATTTTTAGATTTTGATATCTAAACCAACATTTAATACTTTACATGAAATATCATTACCTATAGATAAGACATGTTAATCCTAGATAAGCTAGGTATGCCATAACTACCAGGTGAATATATTTGTTACAAGCCCAATGTATGTATTAGTATTTTGTATCCTCCATCCGAATCCAGCGTTTTAGAAATTTGGGTGTTTTTAGAATGATATACAAGATTTATTGACAGCATTTATTCTCAAGATAAAGAATTACGGAGAGCCCTCGTTTTTGTCATTTTTCTAAATTTTTCAGGATAACGTACTAAAGTACGCATTCAACAGTATAGAATGATATACAAGATTTATTGACAGCATTTATTCTCAAGATAAAGAATTACGGAGAGCCCTCGTTTTTGACATTTTTCCAAATTTTCCAGGATAACTTGCTAAAGTACGCATACAACAGTATGCCAATTAAGAAAAAACCAGTCCTTATTTTATTTTTACTCCCAGAAATGCCACTAAGGGCTTTGTGATGCAATTCACCACATGTAAACTACGACAGCCAAATGAGTTTATGAGACCTAAAAATATAAAGATTACTAATATGTTGAACAGCGCCCTTGAAGTAATAATTTACTGTCGAAAACGGCCAAATCTATTTATACACCATTATAAAATTATCACCGTCTTAAAATAAATATTTCAGATAGTTTACGTTGAAGTCTATTTCTTCATTTTAAATACAAAAATTATTAAAGATTTTAAAAACATTATTTTTCAAATTATTTTATTTACTGTGAAATTAGCAATAAAGAATTATTATTGAGCTACAAGGTGAATTATTTTGTCTAATAAAAGCACAATTAAGAAATTAGAAATTGGCGGCCTCTGTAGCGTAATGACTAAGACACTGTAATCACGATATATGGAGATTCTGGGTTTGTTTCCCGGTGAGAACACAAAAATCGAAGGTTATTTTTCTCAAGCCTGGGTGTTTGTGATGTTGTTTCTCTTTATTACTGAGTCTCGTGGCCTGTTGAGGTTGGTAAATAAATAAAAATATAAATTAACCATCAAGTGATTATTATTACTAACAAATATAACTTATAAACAACATTTTGAGTGTGTCCAAATACTTGTAGACAAAAACTGGATTTGTCTACAAGTATTTGGACACACTCAAAATGTTGTTTATAAAAATTAGCTGGTAAAAGTTATAACAAATTGAAGATTCATCTTCACAAGTAGGTGATATAATTCGGTAAGAATTCACTTGCAATCATAAAGTTTTCTGCTAAAAGCTTAGCAATTTTCTCAATGGATGACAGAGAGTTTACATGTGAAGCATCGCGCCATTTTACTGTATATTGGCAGATATGGATAATAAATTACTAGGTGAAATGGGGAATGTTGTAAATACATCAAGTGGCCACTTAACCCAGCCAATGACAGGTCATAAGCCCTGTAAACGCCTAGATATCCATATTCCCTTCCAAGTTTCTCGTCTCTGTTGAGATGTCAAATTGTAAATATAACTTATTTCAAATGTTTATTTATCTATTACGACAAAATTCAGTTTTTATGAAAAGATTTGTCAGTAGCAAATTACGATTAAGTCGGGTTAGAGGCAAAAGTTGGCAACTGACATTTTACTAGTTCTGAGATATTGCCATGTCAAAGTTTGATGACACTCGGTACAAATTGAACACTTAGCTCATTTTTTATTATGAAAAACAGTGTTTATATCTAGTCAAACAAGCTTTTCAAAGAGAGCTGTCAAAATTTTATGTTCCATATTTATTTTGCAGAGAAACAAAGACAACTGTACCAATATCTATCTTCCATTATCTAATACATAATCATTCTGTTTCCCTCTAACAAGTTGAGTTTGAGACAAAATTGTCTTAATTTTCCTAGGACTAGGACATGACAAGGAACGGATGAAAATAGCCTATCTATGTAAAATAAACATCATTTAATCAATTCCACCCGCTCAATGCGTTTGTAATATGGATCATTAATAAGTGAGATATGAAACTTTAAAATTTTGATTTTGTATGCGATCAGTCACATCATCAATTATATTTGGACGGTGTTCGTGTCGTAGCATAGTGGTAGCGCATTTGGCTACCGTGCATGAGGTCGCGGGTTCGATTCCCGTAAGTCAACATGAAATATTTATTTACATGTGATTTTCATATTAATATTTCATGTGTGATACATGTGACTGGTACTGAAGCGTATGACTGATCACCTTACTTTCATGTAATAAAAAATGATCAAGATACACTGCACTTGGTGTACCGATGCAGTGCCCTATGCACCATTGGGTGTGGGTAAGGGAAAGTAGTAGTAGTATGCAATAACCAGTTTAGCGCCATTTAGAATTTCTTCTGTTTTTTAGTGTTCATCCTAGAAAAACATACAATTTAGGTTCTTTCAATGAAAAATATTGAAGTTTGAAGATTCCAAAATGAATAAAAAAATAATTTTTATTGTATTTGTACAAGTTTAAACCCCGCCAAACTTTAATTTGGCGCTTAAGTAATTGATTACTGAAAACACTGTCCATTTCTATAAAATCTTGTTTTTTTTTTAAATTTGTCTCTGGCACTTGGAGCGTTACGGTTTGGCACCCTTCAGTTGTATTTTTACGATAGTAATTACAGAGTGAAACTAGAACAGGAAAGGAAACCATAACCCAGATAAAGTTCTTACTCACCAAACTATTCATAATATCAATATTATAGTTTGCCACCCATTTCAGATAATATTATTTATTATCGCCTACCTACTCTAAATACCTACGCGCTCAGAAGGCAATAATTTGAATAATCCCATTCTGTTGAAGAAAAGTGTTTGTAAAATATTATGTCACTTCGTGATACAAGAAATCGTAAACCTATTTTTTTCTATAACCACACTTTTGTCTGTTTGTTTTGGAGTTACACTAATTATTAAGTGACCCGCAGTCGTTTCTCCATAAAATCGTAGTCCTGTAATTTAGCACTAGTGTCTTGTTACGACAAAAATGTACGCAATATATCGCATTTATAATAGGTAAAATGTACAATTTCATGATATAAAATATTTTTAGACATTTTAGTGATGACCTCCTTAATGACATGTGCAGAACTGTCAGCTGTCAGATATGTTTAGAAGCTGGATTAAGGAGTGAGACTTAATTCAGTGGACATTTTGGCTGAAATGGAGCTACACAATAAATAAATCATCTCTTTATATTAACGACACAGATACAATTCTGAAATTCTGTTTCTACTTAATCATATGCCATTCCAGCTAGATAAAATAATACTTATGATTAATATCTACTCATAAAAACAGCATATTTGTAAATCAACTATTTTTAGATCTGATAATATAAAAAAACGCTTCTTTATAAGGTAGGCAATTTTAAGTTATTTTTAAGTACCTACCTAGCTTGGCGAAAAAATCCATTTCACAATATAGCAACATTAACATATAAATATTCGTAGTGTTAAATCCAAATTTGTCCTTTTTCAAATAAAACCTTTGTGCTACTTTTATGCGTACTGAATTTTAATAATATCTTTGTGACAGCTGATGTGCAGTTGTGTTAAAACATTCCTTATTGGCTTTTTGAGTCTATTGGGCAAATTGATAAATAAGTATTGTACAATTTGAACAAACTAATAATAAAGTTTGTTAGATAGTGATATGAAGATCCACAGGTAGGTGGGGAGTGGGGAGGGGGAATAGAAATGTCAAATAAAACGCTAAATAATGCCAAATAATAGCCGTCTTAACTTTAGAGATCGTAATAAATTCCGATAGAAACTGTTTAAAAACGTGATATTTAAGTTTTTTGTAACAATTTGAGAAATTTAAAAATAACTGTCAGTTGGGGAAACCAGGAACTTGGGGTTGACGGCGCAGAAAGTGGAATCCCAAGAACTTTTAGAAACCCTAATGTTATCATAACATTGCTCCCGCTTGAGCGCTTGTCCATAGACGTGGCGGAATTTAGAACTACGTACTACACGAAAAGACATCTAAAAGGGAAAATTGAACATTTTTAAACCAAGAATAACAACACTTCAAAAAGCGCGTAGCGAGATTCTGCACACCACATTCACGTCGCTAACTACCAACATCTGTTATTCATCCTTCAAACTACTTGCACTTTACAAATGGTTCGGATATTGGGTGGGTTTAATTTCAACGAACTTTCATTTTTCTATTTTGAACGCACTCGTGTCTATTATCTTTCATCAAATGCTTAACAAAAATAAACAAAATATTTTTATATATATTAGCCTAGATTTAACGGTCGTTGTTTATTCTATTTGCTTTGTTTTTTGGGTAACCGTTTTATGCTTGGCCACCATTGCAGGGTGAAAATGGCACTTGACCGCATGTAAAAAACAAACCACATTTGACACCACATATACTTCACCCTGAAGATGGCGCCTGCCACGGTGGCCGAAACTTCAGAGATGATAACCAACATAATAACATAGGTTATCCCAAAAAATAAAGCATATTAAACATAATAAAAATATTGTTAATATCCCTTTATTGCCAATTTGTCTGAATTCGATTTTCACTATACTATTTTCAAGGGCATTTACAAAATAACTATTAATGAATTCATCATTCCATATCCGGCTCATCATATATGGCCCAGCAAGCCAAAGCGCCGGATGTCAGTTGGCTACGAAGCGAGGGTTGATGTGTCAAATCATAGAAAATTACAGCACAAAATTGTTATTATTTTTTGCCTATTTTCCTTTCTTGGGCTTTACAACTAACTATGATTTCCTTTATCCACACTCAATGGTGCAATAGGGCACTGCATTGCCACACCAACACAGTGAATCTTGATAATTTGTTATATGAAGGCGTCTTAGATAGATATTTCCCTTCCTTTCTTAAACTACTTTGCAATCCACACCTAAACACCAGTCCAGGGTATGAGGCGAGTTATTTTATGCTTAGAACAGCAGTATCGTGATAGTCTTGTTACGTGGCTTCAGCTGCAACTTTGGCAATGAAAGGCTTATAATAAGGAAATGGTTATATATACTAATATAAAAACAAATTTAATGTCAAATAATTAACATTTATTAAAATACAAAGTTGAAACACACTGTACAAAAATTGTATAAACAATTTTCATTACTCCATATTTATTATAATAGTGCTTAATCTTCAACAATAAACCAAAAACAGAAATGTTCCGTGACAATATTTGGTACAAATAAACTTAAATTAGTTTGCTAATAGTGTACCCTGTTGAAACAATCTCTTTGCATTACTTACAAACAAAAAACAAAAATATAATTTCAATAATTGAGCGAACTGTTTAAGAAATTCTGTCTTTAATTTTATGGTACCTTTATTCGCCTACAACCTGCCCATTCTTCTTACAACAATTTCTTATAATCTTGAAAATCGAACAAAGGGTCTAATATATTGATGGGGAGCGGCTTCACACAAATTTTAACAAATTATAATAATACTGAAAATTATACAAACTCAATTTGACCATTTTCAGTTTAAATTGGATATACAAAAAAAAAACTTTTTATACAAAATAGTTCGTATAAGGTTTGATAGTACATGTCTGTATATTTTTATAATGCCATAATATTCAGTTTCGGTTTTATTTACTTCAAACAGCTATACATCTTTTTTTAGTGAAAAAAAATAGTACGAGGTATTAAAATAAATGTGCGTGTATTTCGTTTACTTCTTTTACATTAAATTTTTTTTTGGAATTACCATAAAATTAAAAACGTATATATTTCAACAAAATAATAAAATGTTGTAATTTATTTATAGAATTTAGAATACTGATGAAATTCGAAAGTTTAAAATGTTCCATCTCTGTTTTACTGTTTTATAATGGGGCTGAAAGGATTTTTTTTATTGATTAAATTTTCAACTCAATAGTACAATAGCTTCTGTTTTCTCTCAAATTTCCATTTCTTCTCAAAACTGGAACAGTGCTATTATTGCTAATTTTTTTGTGAACAAGATTACATTATGTAGTATATAAGCAATGGTATTAATTTCCATAGATAAGCTATTTTCTTCTGTTCCTTTCCTTCCAGATTTAGGGACAATTGTCTCAATTTCAAACTTGTTAGAGGGAAACAGTATGATTAAAATGTATTTAGATAGTGGAAGCTTAGATAAAGTTGTCTTTGTTTCACTGCAAAACACAAATGGAAACTATAAAAATTTTGACAGTTCTCTTGAAATAGCTTGTCTAGTTTTAACCGAACATGTCTGGTATTAAGTGATCGACTCAACGTCACCTGCAAGATTCTGTATGGCATTAGTGTTACGCATTAATTACACGGCTCAGACCCTCTGTATGGTTAGTTTGGTCTCGTCCTCATAGAAGAGGTCCACTTTAGAAGGGTAGACAATCTTTACGTTGAACTCCAGGTCGACTTACCTTGAGCTGCTTAATGTTGAGGCGGTAGCATGCTAGGCGAGGCGGGGGCGGGGGGTCCCTCGCCGCCGCCCGGGGGCGCCGCGGCGCGCGCCACGCCCTTCTTCAGCAACTCGAGCAGGTAGGCGTCCATCACCTTGCGGCAGACACCCTGGCTCTGGGCGGACGTGACCTCCACCATCAAGGACGTTGATTCGTGTGACATCTAGAAAACCACGACGAATACGATTACTGCCTACTAATATTTCTCTTACCATCATCATCATAAGAGAAATATTAGATAAAAACATAAAATAAAAATAAATAAATAAGAATATTACCGTCTAATAAGAATATATGTATGCAGAAAGTGGCTTCTCCAATATTACATAGATTGAGCTATGTATTTTTTTATATATGCACATATTTTTTGTATTCTACTTACAAGCTTAGCTAAGTCAATTAGCTATGACTGGAATTATTCATAGTGGCATTTTGTTTTGGTTTTTGAGGAAAAGTTAATAAATAATGCACTTTCTCTAAATTTTCTATAGGAACCTTATTTGTTTACTTAACTTTTCCAACATTTTACTTTTTGGAGATACCACTTTCTTCACAAAAGGGGCAGAATAAATAAATATCTAATAAAACCTTGGTAATGTCACTGTGGCGTGATGGGTGGAAAGCTTATAACGCTTATTTCTCCTTTGCTATTCCAAACAGCGTACAACTTCTTCCTTCAAGGGAGTACAAATCTAAAATACAGTAAACATTTCATCATATTAGGTCCTTACTATGAAATTGGGCGTTTTGCCGTACTGGCAACTTTGATCTCAAATATCTCTCTTGGTTAGGAATCCCAATTCATCAATTTATACAGCTATTTACTCAAGTATTTGTGTTTCGAAATTTATAATTCATTTGTTTTTTCCTCATTGTTTTTTTTCTTTGCGTCACTCAGTTTACAAATGGAAAACTAATATTTACTATTTTTTTCGAATTTGGATAACTTCTTGCAAGGGCAATAATTCAACTCTGCATGGGCAGTCCAAACGACTTCAAAGATTTTAATTGATTCCCTGTCGAATGGTTTTTTTTGTAAAGGGATCGATGAAACTACCTATGAGATGGCAAAAGTGCATAGATAGCAATGGTACATATTTTATTAAATAAATATTTTCCTTATTTTAAAAAAAACAACTTATGTTCCTCCCATACAAAACCCAATTTCATATGTAAAGGAACCTAATATTATACTCACACGCAGAAAAATATTCAAACATAGTCAAATATATCACAAGAACTCAAATTTTCCTTAAACAAATAATGTTGAGCGATTTAGCAAGTTTTAAATTTCCGGAGCCATTAAATTCAATATTTGAAGCGCCCTTGAGGTATATTTATACGAAAACGGCGCCATATAAATTGACCATATAATAACATTATGAACAATAACATAGACAATCTGACTTTTATTTAACCCGTAAAGTACTGTGTTTGAAAACGATTCACGGCACCCGGTGATGTTACCCTCACGTTACCCATACAAAATGTTGATTCATAATTTTTACAATTTTATTTTTCATTTTTATGCTTTTACTATCAGTATGTAGTTAGTATCTCTGTCTGTCATAATAACGCGTTAAATTTTTTTCTAAAGCTGAAAAACGCATGAAAAAATCATACAGTCCTCTGTTTACTGCAAAATACACAATAATCGTATAAAATTTCAGAAACATGCAGGTAAAAAATATTTCTTAAGTAATTACCAACAATTGATCAAATAATTTTTTCCTGTGTAAAAAGGTTTGATTGAAGATTAGCAAAAATGCCAGGGTTATATTTTGATTATTTACGGAGATATTCATTATTTAGTGAGATTTTGCAACACGGGTTACATCTCTGCAAGGCGAGGGTTAATCTAACAATACCTAAAATTATACATGACAAAGGTGACAAACTTGTGTATTCCGGAGTAGACGTTCCTCTTCTTCTCCTTGCGGAGGTTCTCGGCCTCCTGCTGCAGCTGGTTGAAGAGCTGCTGGCCGGTGTACGTCTTGTTCCTCATGAGCGGGTGGATCACGATCTTGGAGGGCGGCTTGGCGGTGTACAGCAGGTCCCCTGAAATAGAAATATAACTTATTAGTTCAACGCTGCGTAGCAGAAAGTAATAAACATATCAACTGGCAAAAAACTTAAGTGTGTTTATCTGCTCCAGACTATCACGCAACCTTTTTCTTTGGACACATTTTAGTAAGACACCATTATACACTATCGGAATCTAATGATATCATCATCATCATTCCATATTCCCTATATGAAGCATATGGATTCCACAAACTGCCTCCAAGCTTAGCGATCAGCCGTTAGTTCCCGCGCATCCTATCAAATCAGGTCCCCATCCCGCAGCTCTGATGCAAACTGCCGACGCATTGTGTTGATAATATAAACATTTAAAAATGCACTCACCAGGCGGTAGTTTTGCCATATCATGCGTCGCAATAGTCGCCGCATTTCTCTTATCGCAAATAGTGTCGTGTAACTTCGTCTGCATCTGAATAAACTTCTTAAAGCTGTCTTCCGTGAACGTCAACCCGTGCACGATACAGCACACGATGTGCGGTCTGACCGCCTTCACCTGGTCTGTGATCTTAATGTTTGGAGTATCATCCTCAAAGTGGAGAACATGCATCAAGTTGGTCAACTCTTCTATGACATCTTCTTTGGTCTCCTTGGCATCGGACTCTTGTTTTTTGTTTTGTCCCTTTTTGCCCTTTTTCCCGCCTTTTCCTCCCGCAGCGTCGGCGCTGCCCCCCTTGGAACAGTTCTGCCGCACGTAATCCACGATCTGCTTCGTCCTGCATTGGTCTACCAGTTTTAGCAGGCGTTGTTGTCAGATAAAGCGTTTCCTTTGAGGTTTATATCTAAAACAAAAAAGCAAATGAGGTAAATCTTTGCTTCTTGAGTGTGGGACATAACCATAGAAAAAATAACAAATAGAGGATTTTGTGTGAACGCTATTAAGATTCAGAACTAAGGTAATTGGTGCGTCAACAAGTTTCTTGTAGTTTTATGATAATGTTTCAGACGAAACAGTTGATGACAAAGAGCTTAGGAACTAGAGCGATAAGGAGCTGTAAGAAGTGCTACCTTATCTTGGCAGAACTATTAGGTGCAAATAAAGAAAAAAGAAAGAAGAAAAGTAACTTGCAAATAATAACAATAATTTGTAAATCCCGATGCACGTACCTTTGAGTTTCGGAATCGCCGCAACTTCCTGTGGAAATAATCTTGATTTCATTGAAACTGACATCGAAGTTCTTCAACACAGGCAACTGATTTATAGTCCCGGGTATTTCAACAATCTTGTTATTGTTAAATTTTAAGTCGCTTAAATGCGCATTCTCCGCGTAACACACGTCGGGGAATACGGCCAATAAGTTATTCGATAAATCTAGCGAAATTAGGTTAGGAAGCGCGTTTATTTGCGGAAATTCTTCTAGTTTATTTGAACTAATATTGATGCTTGTCAGCTGGGGCAAAGTGTTAACTTGTGGAGGGATAGAAATCAAAACGGTTCCTAGAAAAGTCCAGAACTTTGAGAGTTCTTTTAGGGTACATAATTTTATCATTAAACAGTTGTATTTCATTTCCAAATAAGAGCAGAGATTGCAAATTGACAAGACGGCTGATGTCATCGGGATAATTCTAAAGCATGTGTCACTTATGTTCAACAGGTTCAGCCCTTTTAACGAAAATATATTATTGTCCAATCCATGTTCGGATATTTTTTCAGAAATAAGAGGGCCAGACAATTTAATTTCATGGCGATTTTCTGTTCTTGCGGCGATAACTTCGGGCCACGCTTCCGACATTTTCGCTGTTTTTGCTTGGTTTTTTGTTTTTTGCTATGGTTTTTGTAAATGAAGTTTGAAAGCAGTGTTACCAAGCCAAAAAATTCAAAATCGGGAGAAAACAGTCTTAAAAAATCGGAGAAATAGGGAAATTCATACTGGACGCTACTTTTGTTAATTTTTGCATTCACCCGCGGATTTATTTTTGTGCGCCCGTTACTAAAGTATTAAATTTAAAAAAATATATTTTAAGTAAAATATTATTATTAGTTGAAATCGAAATTTTTATTTTTTGTTTTTCATATATAGGAAGCGGATCTCGATCGAGTGTATTTTCATTCAAAAAGATATTAATATTTGATATAACCTTGGAGGAATCACTATAAAAAGCTATGGGCACGCACCACGGACCTGCACGCAGTGTGTCCTATGAGAAATCGACAATATCCATGGGAGTTTTCCTGCCGCAAGCTAGTATGATAGGACACCGTCTCCCTCTTATACGGAGAAAAGTGAGAGTGGAAGAGGGACAAACGCCCTAAGGGGGGTCGGTTATAATAAATACATCCAAGAAGTTCTAATTTTAAATTAAAGATTCCAAATCATAAAAAATTCATGAAAGTAATAAAACCAACAATAGCATAAAGTCCATGCTAGCCACCCATGTGTTTTCAACACACAATCTTTTTATTTTACCATGTTTATTTTTTTATACATATCGAGCGCTTAAAAAGACACAAATTATTGAATATGACTGGTTCATGGTGATTTAGTGGACTTCAGATTGGAATCGCTTTGTTTGAATCCCGCTCAGCCACAACTTGTTTCCTACTGTCTGGCACAATTGTTGAACAACATGATATAAGTAGTTAGAGAAGTTTTTCTTTTTATGAAAACATAATAAAATAAAACAAACTATAATTTTTTGTAAATGTTTTATTTTTGACACTAGGTAAAAGAATATTATTTATATCACATAAATAAATGATAAATCGGTTAGTATATCGCAACAATATACAAAGAAAAAATATTACAAAATGCCTTCTTACTAATACATAAGTAGAGAAAATACTTGTTCAGTTCTTATATTTTAACAACACAAGTACATAAAATACAGTAATAAAAAATATATTAAAAAAATAAAAAATGATTTTAAGATTGAAAATATAAATTAACATGTCATTTATTATCAACATAAAGACATTACACGCAATTATTTTTAAAGCTTTATTAGGCTTCTTTTTATTATTTACGAAAAGTTTAAAACCTTTAGTACACCATCGCCGCGATCAGCGACACCGAAAACATGAAAAAATTTGTCCTAGTGTAAATAAGGGCTCTCATATCTGGCGCCTCACTCTTACTTTCTGCGATTTCCTAAATGCAAGCGTTTAATACTTTAGGAACATATCGACGTTGAAAGGAAAAAGATACTAAGCGACATAATGTGTACAAGGGAAAATGATACAAATGACATAGTAACATCATGTCACTTGTAACATTTTCCTTTGCACGTGTTTTGCTGCTTAGTAACTTTTTCCTTTCACCGTTGATAAGAACTAATAACATGCATGTTATTTTTTTCAACCCTTCAAATCCGTGCTAAAAAAATGGTGGTGGTGAGAATTCCAACTTTTCTCAACCATTGCTATTACCAACACTACTACTACTGCTTTCCTTTATCCGCACCCATGGTGCATGGGGCACTGCGCTGATACACCAGGTGGACAAACATTTACCAACAAGTGCAATTACTATTATGACATAGACAAGAAAAAAGAGATTTAGCAAATCGACCCGGAACATAGTAGATCCTACATAGATCCTAGTGGTTGTTAAAAGCTTGCTAGCAACCAAATACAAAAAAACTATGCAAAGTAAAAAAAAAGTGCTTAAAAATCAGAGCCAAGTAAGCAGTTATCTTTTTTTTCCCTTCCATAATGGACATTACTAGATCCCCAGCAGAGACCCTTCGCAGTCCAACTGACGTGATTATGCGCCTCTGACACATAATTAGTAGTTGTAAGTATTTTATTTAAGTAATTTACAATTTTAGCTTATTTTGGACTAAATCTGTGGACTGGGGGCATAAGTTTATATACCATAATTTCAGAAATTGTATTCATATGTGAAATTGTATTCATATGGTAATTGGTGAATTGAACAAAAAATCTCTAGATATAATAAAAGCAAATACATTAAAAATGCTGCAAAAAATTCCCCTGCCATTATCTCACTTCCTCCCAAACTGACTTAGAAAAGTTTGCCCAAGTTTACCCAAAATGTTGTACACAGTATACTAAAATATCAAAACTCTCCCGTAAAATAACAATAACAGCAGAAATATTCATATTTCTAATAGTTAATAAATAACATGTGTAGGCAAGTTTATCTAGGCATCTATACAAACTAAAGCAATCTTTGATAGAAATGTCCATCAATTAGGAATAATCACCTACAATCGAATTTGTCTCTGGTCTTTGAGCAATTAATGATTCATGATAAAAAGGGACTGCCCTAAAAAAGGGAATTATTTAGTTCAAAATTATAAAAAAATAAATTGTCTTATATCCATTCTCTATAAAAAATATAATTTTCTCGACAAACAAGGCAAATTATCTATGGTTGGCAAAATAATTATTATCTGTGTCTTTAAAAATAAGAGGGGCATTGTTTAAACTTCTTTTATGATTATTCCAACAAAATTAATTTTTGAAAAAAAAAAGCAAACGATTTTAATAATTTATTGAAATTTTTTTCTTCACATTATTATTATTTTAAAATACATACAAATCCTAGATATTTTCAATACATAAGTTACAGGTATTCATAAGACTAAAAAAGGCAATAAATATATATTTTTTAAATATAAAATATTACATAATTAAGTAGATAACGTTTCACTTTTAAGTAAAATGTTAAGTTCAAATTAAACAACTATTTAAGTAGATATTTAGGAGCCCATGGTTTTTTTAACTCGGGACATTTTTTTTATTTTTCAATAAAAAACTAATAAAAGGTTGAAACAAAAATTTGTTTAAGACGGATATAGTTTTAATTTAATTAATAGGTAAACAACAATCAGCAGAGCTATTCTCGATCTAGCTTAAGCGATTCCTGAAAAACGTAGGTACACGCCCCTTTCGGTTGATCGGAAACTAACAGATATAACATAACCTGATTGACGAACTTGTTTCTCAAAAATGTTCCCATGTTTTGCGGGAACATAGATTTCGATATAACCCACATGGCGGGATATGGTGTGACAATTTATGATGAATAATAATCATTAAATAATGTAAATAGAAACATCGATTATTTGTGACTAAACTAGAGTTCTCTATACTAAATTGTTTCAGTCCAGATTTTATCGACGAAATACCTAATACGTATTAAAAAATTTAACAGAAAAATAGATTTATCTAATTTGCATTGTTGTCTCTAGCAAATACATTAATTTTACTATATTGCCACATTATTTTAAGCTAATGGCAACACAGAGTATCGGATGTATTTCAAAAAATATAATATTTACATTTCCTTACTACGCACTGTGCCATTTTTTTTACTTCAAACTTACTACAGAAATATTAATTAAAAAATTAAAAAGTGTTTGCGGTGGGCCCTTCGTTTTATAGCCACAAATCTTGAAAGGAAAGAGTAACTTTGCATTGATTATGTAGTCAATGTGAATTTGACATTAGCGTATCTAGTGACAGTCCCTAATAAATAACATTTTCTGTTAGCTGTCTGAGTTACCGATTAGAATCGTTTACTGATGTTATTTCCGCCATTCGAGAAGTGAAAACGGTAACCACTTGAAACCAAGGAATAACAGTGGAAAAAAAAACAAGAATAGAATAGCCGGCAGCATTATTTGAAATTAGCCAAGTGAGCATAGATAAAAAATTACAATAAATTTTTCTAAATTCAAAATTTTCAACAAACAAAACATTATTCTAATAAGTACCTACTTTCTAAGGATGGTATTAAATTTATCCAGTAATATTCTAACTCTACGCCCTTAATCCTAAAATGACTTTTCACAAAAAGCTAAGACTGTTTCACTGTCAGTGGAGCGAATTGGCATTAACTTTGATAATTCCTTATTATCTATTGTTGAAAACAAATCGTTATCCATGGATGACATTAATTTACCATAGATGTCAAACCACATACATTTTTTAAAGTCGTATCGGACAATTATGTCGCAAATTTACTGCAAGAAAACATATTAAGGAGTTGCCCTAATTTTTACATTTTTTATATGGCCAATTTAGTATCAATGAAAATTATGCTACAATTAAAATGAAAAAACGTCTGATGAATAGATACACTGATTGATACATACAAATTTTGAATTTAATCAATATGTGTCTTGCAAATCGGTATATTGTTAAGTCTATACCGCAAATAGATAATTTTCAGGACGCAATAGGGTTGTTCCAGATAGCATGAATATCCCTTGAAAACGTTATAAATATTTCCAAGTATATTTTTACGATTCCAACGATATAAAACACAATTATCAAAAACATGTTGCTTTCATTTATAAATTTATGTTTTAAAAACACGAAATTACGCTGTGACTTTTAACGCGCCGTTATTGGCTAATTACGTCATACCCGTCCATTATAAAAGGCGGGAAATTCATTACGAAAGTGAGCGCTCATATTGATGTGACGTCACACCGCATATGCGCGCCAAATGGTGGATTTTGCGAGCGATTTGAAAAAGCGCTATTTCAAACCACGCTAGAAAATTCATATGACATAGTAAAAATTTAAAAAAAATTCCCTTGATATTGTTATTTTTTCAATCAATTTTTTTTAAATAAAAAATTAGAAATCGAAAAGAACCCAATTGCATATGTGAATTTAATTTTGTTTTGCTTTAACGCATACTAGTAAAAATACATATAATATTGATACAAATCAGTAAAAATTATTTTTTGTTGGCAAAATTGTAAGGTTTTTACTTTTGAGAATTTTTTTCATTATATGCGATATTGCACATACACAGATGACACATTGAACATTACTGCAATTAGATTGGCGATGATTTAACGCTTCTGTGATTTACCTGTATGTGACAGAAGTGCTAAAATACTTACAATATAACACTAAATTTTATAAATACACTCTGCCCTTAATCGCATTAGCAATCTGTCCACAAGTCAGCGAATATTGTTATTCCTACATGTTATAGACACCATTAAATACTTATTCTCTAATATGTAATGCATTTTCGTGAACACAGCCAACGCCAATAAGCTACATTCGTTGTTGTTATACGGAAAGTTAGTTTCGTGCTGAAAGTAATCCGACTTTTAGCAATCGATCAATATAAGAATCAGCACCGGACAATGAAAGATAACTGCCATGTTTATGGAATGTTATAGTATTATTGTGAGGGTTTCTGAAGCAGAGGCAGCCATTACCACCGCAGCGATTTCAGGAAAATTGAAAAAAATTCAATAAAATCGTTATAGTTGATTTTTTGATGTTTAAAACTACCTAACTATGTTTCCTATACAGGAAAATAACTTCGTTTTGTGGTGGTTCAGAAGAGCCAACCTACATTTTTTTTAAAATTATATTTTTTACTTTGAAAAAAAATTCACTATAAGGGGCGTTTACATACAAATTTTACATACATTCAAAAGTGAATATGACTGATAAATGACTGAGAAATGTATCTGCTAAGTTCAGATATTATGAGATGGCTGTTTTTGCTTCTTACATAAAAAAAAAACGGCTGACAAGAGTTGAGTTATTAAGATGTTACTCCACCACGTGACTCGCGGCTGCTTCCATACAAACGTATTCCGCGATTTTTCTCCTTGGAATTTAAATAAGGGCGATGATTTTTTCACACATTTTAGATGTCGACCAGATGCCTGTTTGCACCATCTTATTTTTTTAATATTTCATTTGTTAAAGGAGATAAATGAATTATTAAAAAAATAAGACATCTAAAATGTGTGAAAAAATCATTTCTCTAATGTTAAAATCAATAATGTTTGTATGGAAAGCGAGTTCCCGTGGTGGAGTATGCTGGATATGCTTAAGCCGCCCTTTTGTGTTCCGACGGATTAATTTCAAAGCGCACTGCAGTGTCCAATCTTCTGGGCTGACCATTGGCAACACGGCATTAATAACTGAGAAAGGCATTAATTTATATATTCTGGAAGCGTGGCAATCTACAAACTCTGATTAGTGAGAGGCCATTTTGTCACGAGACTTGTTCTAGTGTTTAGTGCAGCCCTAGCGGTGTTCAGAGGAGTGTACCTGCACTAGCTGGCCGTAATGTTGTACTGCGGGCGGCCGGCCAGCTCCAGTTGGTAGCGGTCGGGGTGGTCCATCTAGTCGGCGGCCGACAGCTTGACCTGACGCTGCCTCTCCGCCTCCCGGACCTGCCAGCGCTTGATGTGCAGCTGCGTCTCGCGGCTCGCCTGGTCTCCGCAGCCCCAAACCTGAAATGGTTTAATTTTATTAACACCGTTAGACTTTAAAATAAAATCGAATCAATACAAGCCAAATTCTTAAGAACTCTTGCCTATAGATCTGGAGCGAGTCGCAGATTATACAACTATAAAGATCGATTCCCCTTTCTTTAAAACGGGCAGTTTGAAAAAATGAGCAAAATAATCGATCTCACTTGCTTGGCATAAAATTGGTTAAAAAGTCACCTTTGACGTGTAAAAATCGCTAATAAGCGAAATCGGTCTTGCGTATATCCTCCACATTTCAGAATTGAGCGCTTTTTCCCCAATACAGGATATAGGTTACAATCCTCTCTCGTATGTGCAGAGAGTACAATGTAATACACAGGGACAGCACTGAGGTATGAACATCTTCGGATAGTTCCGTAGGGGGTATGTGTGCAGAAGATAGGTTGTCTTTGAATATTTGTGATCACTCTTTCCGCTTCTTATTGCTTTTTTATGTGTGTTATATTTACTTAAGCATTGTGTGTATGTCACATTTTCATAAAACATTTATGTTTTGGTCATTCGATTAAGCATGATTGTGAACAATTTTAAAGGCAAATTGGGTACCTACCTATGTATATTTTTATCTTTTTTTTGTATTTATATTTAGTATCTCTTTTGTCTATTATTGTTCCGTAATAAAATAAAAAAATAAAAAATTAAACGCCACGAGCGCCGTCCGGGGTCTCCGATTCAACGCATTGTGCATCGGGCAATATTCTACAGCGGCTAAGATTAACTGTTGTGCGTATTGCGGTGTGAAAAAATGCAAAAGGCTTCAGGAGTCGAAAACATTAAATTTAAAAAATTTTTTACACACATTTCAAATGACCGATATTCACTTACAAATGGTGGTGATTTATTTGATTTCTTAACAATGGATAAATTAGTAGTCACCTCCATGGCGTAGAGGGGGGTACGATATTCAGAGACTCGAAAAGATCGTAGCCCTATAAAACGTCTATAGCCAGCAGGTGCTTGCGGGGGTCGGAGCCGGCGCGCAGGCCTTGGGGATACCGCGCGGTTGGACGTGTTGAGTACAGATGTTGAGCTTTTCTCTAATAAACAGAACCTTGCGGAAAGAAAAGAATTCAAATATCTAATTTATTCACCGAAATAACTACGGCCTAGAAATAAGGTAAAAAGGCGCACCATCAGTAGCAAACAGGCCAGAAGTCAAGCATGCATTATGAGATTCGAATAAGAGTTTCAGAGAAGTGAATGTCCATAACTTGAAAAAACATACTACAGTGTTTGAGTTACCCACTATGTAATTCACTAAGTCATCAAACGACATCCACGTCATCACTAGACATCTACGTCACTCGTTTTGTGTATTGGCCAAACTGAACTTTGCGATAAGTGGTCTTATGAAATTAAGCTAGGAAGCGCTTTTACAAAAAAAATTGTATGTAAACGCCCTTGTAGTGAATTATTGTTCGAAGTTAGAGAGGAATTCTCCTTGTCTCCATCTTCATATAAATTTAAGTTTTAATATCAACTGCCTTAAACAAATGTTTTGAAAATAAGGGTCTGAGAAAGATACTAGGCATTGGGTGGTTTTGAATTCATAACCAATCAAACTTTCAGAAACAGACGCTATCGACGCAGATCTTTCTATAATTTAAAAATGAATGTAAGTTTGTCTGTTTGTCCTCTATGAATTTGTATACCGTTTATCCGATTGCAATAAGTTGTTCAGAGAGTTGTTTAATTCACTCCTGGGAAGGTTCCTGCATTATTACATCCATTTTATAATTTGAGTAAGTATTTGTGTATTTCATATAATTTAGTGACAGTTCGTTTTTGGTTGGGTTTTAGGTACGCCATGTTTGCAAAAAGCTTATAAAAAATATCATCAAATGCTGTACAGCAAAAGGCGCTAATGTCGTTTTTTACTATAGAATATTTTAAGATTACTCTGTTATGATTTTTATGGCTTTCGAATAAAATTATTAACATACAATGAATTAGTCAAAGAAAAGTACCTACCTTATAATTCGTTTGGAATTTTTATTATTAGGTAGCCTATCTAGAAGTTTTTATTTCTTCTTCGAGCTACAAGAATCTTTGTTTGAAATTTGGAGCATTTTGCTACTATCCTCTAATATATGGAGTTGCGAAGAACGGCGGTGGATCTGGCTTGGGAATGTACTTCGGATGCCTCGGGAGAGCCTAAACCCGAGCTGCCCTTTTCTTTGTGCCTGCAGAATCCCCACCGTTCAGTCAATGACAATCTTTCAATGTACTGGAGGGATCTAGCGATGTCCCAATGCAGGCAGAATACAAGAAGAAACACACTTACTTGGGCTCCAGCTGCACGAGGTCGCAGTTCTCCCGCCCTGGTAGAGGTGGGACTCGCGCCACTCGGAGGGCGCGGGCGAGGCACTAGCAGGGGCGCGCCCGCGCCGCCGCCGCGCGCCAGCAGCAGCGTGGGCCCCCGTAGGCCAGCACGTGGTGCAGGAAGCGGTTGGCCCCGAGCCCAGTGCTCGCGGGACGAGTACAGCATGGACCAGTGCGAGGGCAGCAGGCAGACCAGCCGCGTCAGGAACTGGGCGGAGGCGAGGTTTGCACTGACAAATAATGGGTATCATAAATCAAAGACTGTCTTATTGACACACAGATTTATAGAAATAATAACTCCTCTATCGATTATAGAGAAAATAACGTATTTGCTACTATTATAACATAATATTCGAATAATAATAGGTTTTTATTTTAATCAGTATTTTATGGCGGAGGTGCCTTCTTAATTAATTTATTCCGTTTACTTCTTTGATGGTCTCAGGAAGTTTATTATATATTTTAAATCCTTTGTACATTATTCTGTTCCGAGTAAATATCTTAGATCAATAGACAATCAATAGATTGTCTTTAAATTGTTTTTAATTCTGGTGTTATATTTAGTTATTTAGCTTTTTGTATATACAGAGTGTAACAAAACTCGATATACAAGCATGAGAAAACCAGTGAATCTACATTATATCTTGGAGTCGATTTGAAGATAAAATTTTTGATTTGACCCTTAGTTTTCGAGAAAATTGAGTACGATGTTAATTTTTTTTTCGATTTTTTTTTGCAAATCGTTATCAAATATCACGTATTTACTCAAATTATAAAACAAGATTTAAAAACGCTTTTTTGTAAGAATTTGAGCAATTTTACTTAATCGGCCATACTTTTTTTTTTCAAGCTCAGATTAAAGTCACATAACATTACACAAAAAACTGTCTCCAAATACGATGTAGATTATTACACCAGTTTCCCGCTTGTACATCGAGTTTTGTTTCACCCTGTACAGTGGTGTACGTTGGCAAGTTAGAACATTGCCTAGTGGCAATTTATTTACAGTCTTAAACTACGGGGTTTTTTTTTGAAACTGAGGTGGACGATAGAGCTAGTTATGACCGCGTAATTCTAGTTGGTTAGGTTACCACGAGCTGCCGGCTGGCGCGCTGAGCGGTGCGCGTAGAGCGCGGGCAGCGCGCCGCCAGCAGCCCAGGCGCGGGAGAGCGGGCATGAGGGAGGCGGACGGTGCGCGGCGCGGCGGGCAGGGCGGGCGGCGCCTCCAGCACGGGCGTGGCCAGCTCCAATTGCCGAAGCTTGCCCTGTCCGGCCCGCCCACGTGCCGCCACGCCGTGCTCAAGATTTATGGACGCAGTTACCTGGATGACAAAACACTACGTCAGTTCGCAGTTTGCAATCGTCATTCACTTGATTAAAACACATTTTTATTACTGGTATTTTTCTCCATTTAACTCGTTGACAGCCTTTACAATTTTTAAATTTGAGTAGCCAAACATAGAAAAATGTCAACCGAGATGGTTCAGAGAAAAATATCAAAAACCATCACTGCAATTTTGTAAGAGTATAAAACTGAATTTTTTCACACCACAATTTAACGTTTAAAACGACAGTTCATCTGAGCCGCTCGTAGAAATATTGCCCGATGCAAAATGCGTTGAATCGGAGACCCCGGATGGGGTTCGCAGCGTTTAATTTGAGTGGCCACGTTTTTGGCGTGATAACATTCTAATAAATCGATGAACGCCAGCTGACACACAAGAAAGCATGACCATTGTCACGTTCCGCCTGAGAGCGAGTGTGCAAGCGAGAAGCTCGGAAACAAGCAATAGAGAGGCAAGATCGCCTAAGTATAACGTTCCGGTTTGTGCCACGCATCTATCTCTCTTCCATCCAATCAGCCGATGTCGACCGAAGTAGAGGGGAGACAGCAGCAGAAACACGAAGAGAAAAAATCAAAAAAAAAATGTAAATTTATGGAAAAAATTGTAATTTTCAATTTTTTTTTTTTTATATATTTATTTAGTACATTGCAGTTTTTAAGATTCATATTGTTTTATTTTCAATGCATTCCTCACTGGGGGACCCCGTGCTGAGGAAAGCATTTTTACAAGCTAATGTTTTTTTTTTTTTTTTTTTTTTTTCTTGGTCGACATTATTTACAAAAAATATAACAAGTTTAAACAATATTTAATTTACACACACTTGATATAGTAAATTCATCGAAGTTTTTCTGTATGCTTCTTATGTTTTTTGATTTGAAATCTTGAATGACTTTTCTTTATTTAGAAATTTATTTCAGGATTCTATGTACATTATTGGTTGAGTAAAATTTGCTTGTCTATGCATATATGGTTATAATATGTTTGGGATTATTTCTTGTGTGATAAGGTAAGTAGTTTTCAATGTGTTTAGGAGAGTAATCTTTTGAAATCCAGCACTCTGTGAGAATTACAACATCAATGTTCATATTTAGTGTTTTTAAAACAATAGTAAATTCATCGAAGTTTTTCTGGATGCTCCTTATGTTTTGGTTTAAGATTTTGAATGACTTTTCTTGGTTTAAAAATTTTCTACAGGATTCTATATCACTAGTTGTGTAAAATTTGCTTGTTTTAATATGGTCAATTTTTTCTAAGATTTCTAAAGCCATATTGTTTTTTTTTTTAAATATTTAGGTTTTTATCGGAATTAGATATGAAGAAGATCTTCCTCGTGATTAATTTAACTACTTTAGCACCATTTTCCTTTTTCATAAAAATTTGGCCGTTTTTTATCCATGTATTCCTGCTTTGTATTTTACAAAATAATCATAATTCAATTCAATTCATAAAATGCTATTTTTCGTCAATGTTTTCTTATGACGTTATCACGTAAAATTATCGTCCGTAAACCGACTTTACAGACAACCAAAAGTTTTTTGAGTTCAATATCAAAATAGATTGAGCACTTTTTAAAAAAAATAATCTATTAGTGACAGAAAGATGAAACTCATGAAAAAAGTGCTTACTGAGATTCCTTTCAAAAGAACATTTATTGTTGTCATTTAACCCGATAATTCTAAACAGCATTTTTTGTAGATTCGTTCTAATAATTCTTAGTCCGTGATGTGAAAAGTAGGACATGCATGAAATGTACTGATCATCCTGCCTTCATGTTACAAATACATGACCAAGATTAATAATTGCACTTGGAGTAACAAAGTGCCTCATGTACCATTAGGTGCGGGTATGGGAATGTAAGTAAATCCAATACAGGCATTATTATTTACACAAAGATGATAAGATTTGGTTGTGGTTAGACAGATCCAGAACCAACCTGTGCATGGGCAGCACCAGGCGGTGACAGTGCTCGTCCAGCCAGCGGGAGATGAAGCCGGCGCTCAGCAGGTTCTTGGAGTGGAAGCACGACTCTACTATAGTCTTCAAGGTGCGGTGAATCTGGAAATGCAGCAATATTTACTCAATCAAAGCCAATAATTTTTTATTTTTTTTGTAAGGACTCTTACAGGAGGAGTAAACACTTTCGATATCAACTTTTTAATTTTTTAGTAGCTTTCTCTGCATCATTCCATATTGATATTCTATCTATATGAGACACATCAACGGTGGAAAGGAAAAACTTCTCAAGCGACATAATATATGCAAAAGAAAATTATATAACTAACTAACTAACCATCAAGCCATTTCCCCGTAGGGGTAGGCAGAGAGGATAAAACACCATACCACTCTGTCCTGACATACTTCCTTTGCTTCCTCTACATTCATACATCTTCCCGTGCACATGCGCCGATTATTCCGACTTTTCACATGACCACTTTCAAGTACTTGACGTACTTGGTCATGCCATGTCTTTCTCGGCCTTCCGCGGCTTCTACATCCAGGCACACTTGCATTTAAACTTCTTTTAGCCGTTCTTTCATCACTCATTCGCTCCACGTGACCAAACCATCGTAAAATCCCTTTCTTAATTTTGTGGATAATGCTTATCACAGCCTTGCACTCTGCTCTAATTTCGAAATTTGTACACCTATCATACAAAGTCTTACCACACATTCGTCCGAGAGAAAATGATATCATTATATTATGTCGCTTTGTATCATTTTCCCTTGCAGGTATTACACTGTGTAGTGATGATGTGAAAAAAATTCTTTTTACATCGTACCTAACATCGATGTATACTGCTGAGCTGTGGACCGGATACACTCAGGCTGCATGGAACAAGCTGAGAGTTGTCTATAACAACGCATACAGACAACTCTTTGGGCTACCCAGGCACTGTAGTGCATCCGGATGTTTACCACTGGACGCGTTAATTCCTTCCCGGCCCTCCTCCGTCAAAAGATCTGGAGCCTGTGGCAACGCCTAAAGACGACAAAAAACGCCCTTCTACAAGCCACAGCAGGTGGATCCACTCGCCAATTTACAAAAGGTGGCTTCTAATGCTGAAGCCACCCTAGAAAAAAAAAAATATAAAAAAAAAAATACGATACTTATTATGTTGTACAAGTGTATTATTTTATATGAACCTTGGAGGCTTGCACTCACCACCTCAAGGTTTGGAATAAAAACATATTATTATATTATTTTTATTATTATTATTATTATTAATGTCGCTTGGTAACTTTTTATTTTTCACCGTCGATACGCTAGCTACCGTGTCTTCTTATGTCAAGATTTATGTCCCATAGTTCAAATGTAGAGTACTGACGAACTGTCAACAGTGAATTTTCTGCTATCAGTCAAAAGAGGAAGCTCATAACACCGAGGTGAGCCCAGCAGCTGAATACAAAATTTTACATTATACATTTTTATACTAAATTTTTTTCCCCAACATCAAAACATTCAGTCCATAGATATATTTAATTGAAATTCAATACTT
The DNA here is from genome assembly GCA_022494985.1 of Micrasema minimum. NCBI lineage: Eukaryota > Metazoa > Arthropoda > Insecta > Trichoptera > Brachycentridae > Micrasema > Micrasema minimum. The sequence continues at coordinate 19,277 of JAGVSP010003207.1, read as the reverse complement.
AGAGCGTCCTACAAGTATATTTTATATGAAAATGGCACTATATAAATTACGCAAAATAATAATAATATCAATCAAGCCCTATGTTGATGATTTATTAGCGCCATTTTTGTTAGAAATCACCTCAAGGGCGAGGGGTACGATATTCCGGAGAACTCGATGTTCTTCGAAGCCCTCACACCAACCCCATCAACCCCAGAATAAAAGCTGAAGAACGTCTATAGCCAGCAGGTGCTTGCGGGGGTCGGACATCTTGGAGGCTTTCTCTAATAAACAGAACCTGCGGAAAAAAAAATAATTTAAATATCTAATTTATTCGCTGAAATAATTACGGCCTGGAAATAAGTAAAAAGGGCGCACCATCAGCAGCAAAACAGGCCAGAGGTCAAGCATGAATTTTGAGACTTCGAATAAGAGTTTCAGAGAAGTGACATTCCGTACTTGAAAAATACTACAGTGTCTGAGGTGTCTAGTTACCCACTACGTCACTCACTACGTCATCAAACGGCATCTACGTCATCACTAGACGTGAAGTGAAGTAGTACGTAGGTGAAGTACTGAACCCCAATTTGTCTTGCAGCTACCAAGCGCATGGACAATTAGAGTAATAGAGACATTTAAACAAAAATCTAATTGAATCAAGGTGGGTGGTAATTATTATCGGCGCGCTTGACACGATCAGCTAAATGTAGATGTACAATGGTGTAACAATTTGGATTTTTGGTTCTTTACTTTATGTTATTTGTTGTTCACATAGATTCACTTTTTCTATTGTTATTTTTGAGCACGATAACGAACTGACACTAAGCTGAATGTCTTTCCTTTTGATGTTTATTGAGGATTCTGAAGTAGTTAGATATTGGATTGTAATTAATACACTTTTAATAGAATTGCTAAATTAATAATGTTTCTATGTTCTACTTTTTGTTTATCAATTTTAATTATTTCTAAGCAAAATGTAAATTAAAAGCGGAGCTCGGTAAAAACGCAGCCGGCTGGCTGGCCGGCCGCCGACAATGTACTCCGGATGCCTCGGGAGAGCCTTAACCCGAGCTGCCTTTTCTTTGTGCCTGCAGAATCCCACCGTCTCGGTCAATGACAATCTTTCAAATATACTCAGTGTGTACTGGAGGGATCTAGCAATGTCCACATTCAGTCAAAATACAGGAAGAAACACACTTACTTGGGCTCCAGCTGCACGAGGGCGCAGTTCTCCCCGCCCTGGTAGAGGTGGGACTCGCGCCACTCGGAGGGCGCGGCGAGGCACAGCAGGGGCGCGCCTGCGCCGCCGCCGCGCGCCAGCAGCAGCGTGGGCCCCCGGTAGGCCAGCACGTGGTGCAGGAAGCGGTTGGCCCCGAGCCCGTGCTCGCGGGACGAGTACAGCATGGACCAGTGCGAGGGCAGCAGGCAGACCAGCCGCGTCAGGAACTGGGCGGAGGCGAGGTTTGCACCTGACAAATAATGGGTATCATAAATCAAAGGACTGTCTTATTGACATACAGATTTATAGAATAATAACTCCACTATATTATAGAACAAAATAACATATTTGCTACTATTATTACATAACATTTTAATAATATTAGGTTTTTATTTTAATCAGTATTTTACGGCAGAGGTGCCTTCTAAATCGATGTATTCCGTTTATTTCTTTGACGGTCTCAGGTAGTTAATTTTTTTTTTTTAATCCTTTGTACATTATACTGTTCCGAATACATATCTTAGATCAACAGACAATCAATAGATTGTCTTTAAATTATTTTTAATTCTGGTGTTATATTTATTTTCTAGCTTTTTGTATATACATAATGTACAAGCGGGAAACCAGTGAATCTACGTAATATTTGGAGTCGATTTTGTTAAATAAAATTTTTTGATTTGACCCTCAGTTTTCGAGAAAATTGAGTAAGAAGTTGATTTTTTTTTGCAAATTGTTATCAAATATCACGTATTTACTCAAATTAATACTATCAATAAAGAAAACAAGATTTAAAAACGCTTTTTTGTAAGAATTTGAGCAATTTTACTTAATCTGCCATACTTATGAAAGCTTACAATTATGACTTACGATTAAAAAGTCACATTACACAATCCTCTCCAAATACGATGTAGATTCACCAGTTTCCCGCTTGTACATCGAGTTTTGTTACACCCTGTACAGTGGTGTACGTTGGCAAGTTGATTGCCTAGTTGGCAATTTCTTCCAACCCCATGGGTGTTGCGGTTAAACTGAACCTTTATTGGTCATAAAACAATCTGGTAATAGCCCATTTAGCACTTTATTACATAAATATAATAGTGGAGTGGACAACTTCAACAACTGCCTTTTTACTAGGGATGCTAGGCTATCAGTCATTATGGAGGAGGAGGGACGTCCATTTGGGTGTTCACTTCTTTCAGGTGATTGGTGGTCGCATACATAACTCAGAAATTCTGATGGATGTAGGTCTGTTCGTACCTGATAACTATCTTCCACAAAGACAGCATCGATTGTTTTACCTGCCAATATGCAGAACCAACCTGCCAATGGTTATGCCTGTTGGTAGAGCAATTTTGTTACTTAATCGCATCACCTCGGATGTCGACTTATTTCACGACAGTGGGTCTTCCATTAGGAAAGCACTTTCTAACTTTTCATTTTTCTTTCTATACTTTTTTATATCATTATACTAACATACTACTACTTTCCCTTATCCGCACCCAATGGTGCATAGGGCACTGCATTGGTACACCAAGTGCAGTGTATCTTGATCATTGGCGGCTACCCCTATAGGTCATAGGGTCAATGACCTCCCAAACTTGAGGACCCATATTTAAAAATATAAAAATTAAAAAAAAAAAAAAAAAAAAAAAAAAAAAAAATACTACTTCATCAACCTACATAAAAATACAATAGCTTAAATGTATAGCATCATAAATAAACGCCCCTTTTTCAAACAATAAAATAACTGCCAACTTGCGCATCAATAATATTAAATGAGTTGAAAAATCAACTCGCGGTCAATTTTTGTATTGACCGCGAGTTTCTGTAGGTAAAGCTGTCCCATCCCATACAAACAGTGATGTGTCAAATTTCTTATCTCCAATCTCAGTATCAAAACATAATACGGCTTGGGACATTGCCGCGCGTGAAATAGGTATATCTGCAGTTCATGAGAATAAGCGGGATACATATCGTTATTCTGCGTGAGAAGACAGAAAGAGACATCAAATAATACGCTTACGTGTCATCTTATAAGTGCGAGAATTACACAATACTTCTTTAGCGAAACAATACCCTTATTGTGTCTGGCTCTTGTTGGCATAGCGGTATAAGTTTTTTTTTTACGAGTTATGAAAGCAATTTCCCTATAGTGTCTCAGGAAAGTTAAGTTTAGCTATAGATTTGGGAGTAGTTGTGTAAAATGTATATCCTAATGGTTATTTTTAAATGAGTAAATTTTATAAGATGAAATTCGACAACATGAATAACTTAAAATGGCCCTTTAAAATGAAATATGTGACATATTTCCCTTTTATTTCGACTACAATATCTAATAAACACGTGTTATATTTTTAGCCTTGGTTTATCTGCTTTATCATAAAAAAAAACATGACATTTTTGTCATTATCAGTTCTCGGCATGGTTTTGACGAGAGAGCGATGTACCTACTTCCTGTTTTAAATATTGATTTATTGATTAATCGCTCATATTTTGGGCATTTCGGGTTTTTTGCATATCGGGTAGAAAGAAGTGAAAGTAAATTTTGATTATATTATGTACATTATCATATTTATTTAGGACTATTAGAAATATTGTTTAGTGTTTGTAGTGAAAACCCGTCAAAACTTATTTAGTAACATTGCGTAAATAAATAGTGTTTTATAAAAATATTCAAGATGAATTCCGTCAGTGAAATTTTAAAAGAAATAGCATCAAAAAAGAGTTCAAATAATAACATTGGGATGACCATATTAGTCTTGAATAAAGTGCAAATAACGAAAGAAAAAAACAAAGATTTAAAAATATTTTTTAATACTAAAAGTTACGATTTAAGGACAGAAAAATTGATTTCTTTACAAAAAGTATTTAATAAAGTCTTGTAAATAGTGTGAATCTATGTATCAGTATCTCCATTTGAGTATTTAATTTAAACTAAAGTTACAAGTTAAACCAAAAACTGTATTTGTGCATTGAAATGGATCCATATGAATGTAAGTAACCATTTTTTTGTTTGCGTATAAGTACTCAATTCGGATTTCTTAAATATGTATAAGAATAATTTTTTTTAAATGACCCCCCAGTTTTGAACTCCTAAAACCGCCACTGATCTTGATCATTTTATTACATGAAGGCAAGATGATCAGTCTTACCTTTCAGTACCAGTCCAAGGTATCACACATGAAATATTAATATGAAAATATCATGTAAATAAATATTTCATGTTGACCCCCCTACAGGAATCGAACCCGCGACCTCAGGCACGGTAGCCAAATGCGCTACCACTATGCTAACACTATACTAACATAACTATCTATTCATGTATGATTTATTATTGTATTGTATTTAGTATGATTTGTAGTTAAAATGAATTGGATTTTTTCTGTAATGTTCTAAATAAATGAAATAAATAAATAAACTAGGCTTGGCAATTAATTTCAGCCTGAAACTACGGGAAAGGATGTTTTTCTTGAAACTGAGGGGACGATAGAGCTTCTAGTTATGACGGCGTGATTCTAGTTGGTAGGTTACCGGAGCTGCCCGGGCTGGCGGCGCTGAGCGGCTGCGCGTAGAGCGCGGGCAGCGCGCCGGCCAGCAGCCAGGCGCGGGAGACGGGCATGAGGGAGGCGGACGGGCGCGGCGCGGCGGGCAGGGCGGCGGCGCCTCCAGCACGGGCGTGGCCAGCTCCAGCCCGGCGCTGCCCTCGTCCGGCCCGCCCACGTGCCGCCACGCCGTGCTCAGGATATGGACGCAGTACCTGGAGACAAGCATCGTCGTTCACATGATTAGAACACACTTTTAATACTGGTATTTACCATTAGTGACCATAGTGTTTCTCGATTTTTATCCATTTAGATAATATTGATATCCCAACAGAGACAGAGAAACTCTGAAAACGAATGTGGGTTATCTAGGCGTTTACAGGGCTTATAACCCGTCATTGGCTGGGTTAAGTGGCCACTTGACGTATTGCAACATTCCCCATTCCGCCCATCATCTGATAACCATATATGACAAATTTTGGAACTACTACTATATATATTGAAATCGTCTTCGTCATTCCGCTTTACAGAATTTTTGAGAAAAAAGATGATAGCCAAAAATAAATGCTTTAAAATCTTCTCAACAGATGACACCAGCATAGAAAAATTCTGTAAAGCGGAACGACGAAGACGAGTTCAACATATAGTAGTTCCAAAAATAATACACATTTGTTTCCAGAGTTTCTCTGTCTCTGTTGGGATATCAATAATATCTGATATCAGCCCAGAATGGGTATAATCCAGTCATTTGTCTACAAGTATTTGTATTCATTTCAAAAATGTTGTTTTATCCATTTAACAAAGATGATAAGATTTGGTTGTGGTTAGACAGATCCAGGACCAACCTGTGCATGGGCAGCACCAGGCGGTGACAGTGCTCGTCCAGCCAGCGGGAGATAAAGCCGGCGCTCAGCAGGTTCTTGGAGTGAAAGCACGACTCTACTATAGTCTTCAAGGTGCGGTGAATCTGAAAATGCAGTGCAATATTTACTCAATGAAAGCCACAAAATTTTTTATTTTTTTTTGTAAGGACTCTTACAGGAGAACACTTTCGATATCAGCTTTTTAATTATTTAGTAGCTTTCTCTGCATCATTCCATATTGATATTCTATCTATGTGAGACACATCAACGGTGGAAAGGAAAAACTTCTCAAGCGACATAATATATGCAAAAGAAAATGATATAACTAACTAACTAACCATCAAGCCATTTCCCTGTAGGGGTAGGCAGAGAGGATAGAACACCATACCACTCTGTCCTGACATACTTCCTTTGCTTCCTCTACATTCATACATCTTCCCGTGCACATGCACCAAATATTCCGAATTTTTACAGGACCACTTTCAAGTACTTGACGTACTTGGTCATGCCATGTCTTTCTCGGCCTTCCGCGGCTTCTACATCCAGGCACACTTGCATTTAAACTTCTTTTAGCCGTTCTTTCATCACTCATTCGCTCCACGTGACCAAACCATCGTAAAAGCCCTTTCTTAATTTTGTGGATAATGCTTATCACAGCCTTGCACTCTGCTCTAATTTCGAAATTTGTATACCTATCATACAAAGTCTTACCACACATTCGTCCGAGAGAAAATGATATCATTATATTATGTCGCTTTGTATCATTTTCCCTTGCAGGTATTATGTCGCTTGGTAACTTTTTATTTTTCACCGTCGATACGCTAGCTACCGTGTTTTCTTATGTCAAGATCTATGTCCCATAGTTCAAATGTAAAGTACTGACGAACTCAAAATATTCAGTCCATAGATATATTAATTGAAATTCAATACTTAGAGCGTCCTACAAGTATATTTATACGAAAATGGCACTATATAAATTATGCAAAATAATAATAATATCAATCAAGCCCCACGTTGGGCGCCAATTTTGAAGGTAAATGCCCCACAAGTATACATTCAATACAACTCTATCTCAATATTTTCTATCTCTGTCCCAATCTACCCGTCGTCTAGAATTGTCCGCCTCGTGGCATAGTGGTAGCGCTGATGGTGGTTCGATTCCTGCAGGGGGTCAACATGAAATATTTATTTTCATGTTAATATTTCATGTGTGATACCTTGGACTGGCGGTGCAGCGTAAGACTGATCATCCTATTAGTAGAATTGACCAGACCACTGAGGAGGACTTACATTGAGACACATCTGCGGCCCCTCAGAGTAGTGATCCATGGAGAGCTTGTAGCAGGTCATCAGCAGAGTTTCCATACCCTGCGGCTCTATCATGCCCTCGTGCTCCTCCTCACAAAACATCCTGCAAAGTATACAAACGTTCGATTCAGCAACACAGAGAGAAAGAAAGAGGGGATAAAACAAGGATTTTTGTTTAACAAATCAAGTGAAAGATAGAAAAATCACAATTACTATGTGCATTCATCAAATCACTTGAAGGATAAATAACCGTTCGCCCCAGGATTTGAACGTGGGTCCTTCTGATCACCGGTCAGCTAAACGATCGGATACATATGTCGAGATTTTAACAAATGCCTAGCGTCTCTCACTTGACATAGACCTCCAGGATGGCGAGGTCATCCAGGATGGCCAGGAAGCGCTCGGCCTGCTGGCGGAAGGCGGAGCCGCTGAGCTGCTGGTGCTTGGATTTGGACTGCAGCAGCAGGTAGTGGAACAGCCGCGTGCCCAGCTCCGGGTACTTGGGGAACAGGTAGTACTGAAAACATCACATGAGTTAACTACATACAGCGGAAGGCATTATAATGAAATATTGATATTAGTAGAGTGCCAAACCACAGCGTTGCAAATCATATCAAGTGCAGAACGCAACAAAACATGAACACTCGCTTTGCCTCAAATATAAATTATTTACTTCCTAAAAGAAAAACAACGATAGCGCAGCGCCACTTCACATTTCTTGGACCTAAGATATTTAACCAAATGGACACACAAACCAAATTATTAACCGACTTCTCCAAATACAGGGTCGGTGTTGTTAGTTGGATAAGTCTAATATTGAAAATGCCTGCAAAAATAAAGCTATGTAGTTATTAAAATTTGGTATACAAAAATACTGTTTTGTAAATTCTAAATTTGTGAAATTCTAACTTGGTTCTATTATACTAATTATGTAAATATTCAATTATGTTTAGTACTACAATGTGTTATGTATAATATTACAATATCCTGACTCGACACGGACTATCTAGTGAGTTGGGGCCAGATCATTGGCATGGGTCTCTACTGATTGAGTCGCCATCCCATTATTGTGATTATATTAAATGTGAAATGTAATAAATAAATAAATAAATATACACTGTGTAACAAAACTCGATGTACAAGCGGGAAACCAGTGAATCTACGTCATATTTGGAGTCGATTTTCTAGAAAATTGCTCTAGGGTAAAAATTTTTGATTTGACCCATAGTTTTCGAGAAAAATTGAGTAAGTTGATTATTTTTTTTGATAATTTTTTAAAAAAGGTTATCATATATCATTTATTTAGACAAATTAATACTATTCATAAAGAAAACAAAAACAAAAAACCGCGTTTTAATAAGAATTCATACAAATTACTTAATCTGTGGTACTAATAAAAGCTTTTATGAGAAGAAAATTATATTTACCGTACAAACACTTTTCTGTGATTCCATTTACACCATCTTCCTCGTGTGTTTTTTTAACCAAAATCTGTTAAAAAAGATAGAAAATGTTATTATTTATTGTAATACAGTAAAGTAGCCGATGTACAGATTTAAAACAGTTATTGTAATGAGATAAGCATTATCGACAATTTAAGAGGGGCCATGGGGGCCATCAAGGGGTGTGTGCTAGAGCAGAGTGGTGTGGGCATTCTATCCTTTCTGCTTACCTCTTCGGAGAAAATGGCGTGATGGTTAGTTAGTTAAACTAGACAAATGATGGAAAGGATTAGAATTTAAACATTTAACTAGTTAACCATCATGACATTTTCCCGAAATGGTAGGCAGAGAGGATAAAAAGCCACAGCATTCTATCCCAGCAATCCTTAATTTCCTCCACATTCATACATCTTCCTTTTCATGCATTTTATTCCAACTTCACATGTCAAATTTTCAAGAAATTGTTCAGTTTTTAATTTGCACTTTTATTTTGAAAATTTTGATCTTTATGAAAATGTTCACATTTTTTGTATTCATAAACAAGCTTCTTCATCAAAATAAAACAACTAAGCAGATAATTACATTATTTTACTTTACTTTTTTCCTTTTCTAAAAGTAAAAAAACAAATCTATCAACCATATCTTAACTATCAAGCATATAAGAATGCCTTAACATTAAAGACTTTTGATTATCTAATGCGAGATAAAACTCATACAAGTAAATTATTAGGATTATAAAAATAAGTCATTAAATACATTGAAATAATTTTTTTTTATTACATCTCATATCTCATTGATTCTACTTAACATAATATATTTTTTAATGCATTCCTCACAGGAAAACCACGTGCAGAGGTACACATTAATGCTTTTATTTCATTTTGAATAAAATTACTTTTTAAACAAATCAAATTTTTTAAATGTAAATTAAATAAAAATAATTTGATCAGTAACAGGAGACATTTCTAGTGCGTCCAAATTCTTGTAAACAAACCATTTAGCGTCAAAAAAATTTTTTTTCTTCTCTTTATCATACTAGGTACTTGGCTTTTACTTGCTTTCTTTTAATGATTTTAGCCAAATCAATGATAATTTATTACAAATTTTAAAAAAATCGATGGAGCTTACTCTGCTGTATTTTTCTTATTTTATGTTGGTTAAACTGAATTTGTATTTTCAAAATTTTATAGGTAATATTTTCGGTGTTGCTACAGTTGAAAGTCTGCAGTATAAAATTACACATGGCTAATTATAATAGATAACCAGCTTAGCAGGTACCTACTTATTATAAAATCTAGTTTTTTTCTAGTACAGAAATAACTCTTCTGCTGGTAGTTGATAGGGAAAGTAATTCCATTAACCTGATATTTTTATATCATGCACTTTCATTATTTTTAAAAGTATTGCTATTACCCTCTCAATCCACCACGGGAATATCTAAAATTACCTTTAGCATCTATCATAATAGATCATATTAATAGTAGATAAAAGAACCAGCAATTAAATAAATTTGAATAAATAAAATAATTACAGCATATTTCTATTTCGAATAATACTTGAAAAACCAAATTAGTTTTATTTGAAACTTTCATCAGAGGTACTATTCGATGGCTAAACTATTTATGAGTATTTATGAAAAATCTATAATAATTTATGTAGTTTAAGTGAGTTGAAAATGAGTATAATCATTGGTAAAAAAAGTTATGGTCCTCTCTCCTCAACATTTGCTATTTTGTAGATATGTTTTTGTGTTATTGACCCATCGTATTGTAATTGTGATATGTAAAATTGACACAATTTTAATTAAGATAGGTATAACAATTTTATTTACTTTCCTGGCATTTTGCTTTCATGCTCTTTCCTTTAAGTTTAGGTCTATTTCATTGTCAGTTAAAATTAGATTAGGGTCCTGTAGTCCTGCGGTTCGAGTTGCAGATTATAGATTAGAATTTCTAGGTTCAAACCTCACTCTACTAACTCTTGATTCCTAAAATGCTTTAGTAAAAAGTCACAGAGCATATTGTATATATATTAGAGAAAACATTGGAGAAGTCAGCACCGAACTTAGCGACACTCTAACGCACGACAAAATATAAAACTAGCAGTTAACGATAGAAAAAACAGTAACCTGCAATCTTGGCAGGTACACCCTTAAATGCCGGTAACAATAAACTGTAATATCTGCCGATAGCCGCTAATTTTATATTTTTCTCTGCATAAACTGTTTTATCTACCGGTAATAGCTAGTTTCATATTTTATCATTGCGTCGGAGTGTCACTCACTACGTATGGAACCCGTATTTTGGTTTTCTTCAAATGATGGGTCTATTGTAATACAATGGTGTATTGTCCATGTAAAAAGTGCAGCATTAGAATGGATGCCTGAAGTATACGAGTATGAAAACAAAACAAAACAAAAAAAACAAATCAGATAGACGTGTATAAACATTTAAGATGTTAAATATTCTAGATCAAAGTAGAAAAAATATTAAAAACAGAATCACAAGTGAAGGTATACATTTCTCATGTTTGTTCAAGTGTTGCGAGTTGTTTTTATGGGTCTAAATTCATTGAAGAATTAGCAAAATTTACTACCTATGTGTTAAATAATTCAGTTAACAAGATGTAAGATAAATGAATGATAATCATAAATCCATTGCGTGAAGGCTTATCATAAAATTACGAGAGCGCTATTGTTAAGTAGGTTAGAATTTGATAAACGCAACCTTCACAGGCTTTCAAGGTTTTCGCAAGATTGACATAAATGACGTAAAATGCGACTGGAGAAGAAATCTAACTTTTGCAAGTTTGTCCACCGGCATCAGCTGGGAGGCTGGCTTCTCCATCAGGTCTACCCCGGAGGAGGAGTGCGTCAGGCTCTTCCTGGAGCCTGCTCGGGGGGTCGTGGTCCCGGAGCCCGCTTGGGACCTCTCGTCGCTCGAGGAAGGATGGCCATGGTGGTTGCCCATTGTGTGTGGCACTGAATCTTCACTATTTTTAAAAACACTTCGTATGACATTTATGAACAATGAGGGTTATTTTTGTATCAAGTGACACATCTTGATTTCAAAATTATTATCAATTTTGCTTTATACTAATTATTTTTATGGCTGTTACACGCTAAACGGTAGAAACGTAGTAACTTCGAAAAATGTAACTTTTCAGCACTTTTTTAGATTTAATGAAAAACATTCAAAAAACCTAATTTGAAAAAGTGTATTCAGTTTAAAATGTGTTGATTTTGTGGATGCTTCATTCAGAAAAAGACGAGAATTAACTTTCAAAAGAAGTTTTCAAGTAGGTACCTAATATTTAAAAAAATGTTGCGTCACCAAAAGATATTTATGGAATGTGTATATTGTCTATTATTGTCAGATGTCCCAATGGGATTCTTTGACACATAGGAGAAAAATATCGAAAGTTGGGGTGTAACATCGAATTGGCACCAGCTGCAGAGAAATGGAGTCGATGGAATATGAACTGACGCGTAACTTGACCCTTTTATTCTTCATAGAACGCTTACTGGACAAGGGCGAGCCTCGGACGTTACACGACCTTTCCTGCCAGTTCGGTGCCAAGGGGTTTACTAAGGAGATGCGTCAAATAGCTGGCGGGTCACAGTCCGGGCTGAAGAAGTTCCTGTCACAGTACCCCTCGCTCTTCAGTATAGATGGGGACTACGTGGACATGAACACGTTCCAGCTCCGCACAGGCTCCGGGCTCGGAATGGCGGGCAACAGCGACTACATAGAGGAGGCCAAGCAGTACTTCGCCATGAAGATGGTGCAGTACGGCGAGGGGACGGAGGTGCCCATCAAGAGCCTGCTCGGCCACCGCAGCCAGGCCTCGCCGCAGGTCCGCCACATCTCCGGCCAGAGGATGAAGGAGTTCAAGGACTTCCTCGTCAAGCACCCCGACACCTTCAGGGTCATCGACGACAACGTGGTGCTCATGTCCGACAAGCAGGATGAGTACAAGGGGCACAACATGGAGCATTTCCACAACCTACCATCGGCCAACATAGACGCCGGCATCACGCAGCAGCTCCTGGACTACTTCGCGCAGTGCATCGACGCCAAGGGTCCCATGCTGGTGGACCAACTGTTCCACCTCGTGATCGCTCAGTTCCCTCAGGAGTACTGGTTCCAAATGTTCAAAACTCCGGAAGATCTCTCCACTTTTCTCAAAATGTTTTCCGATAGTTTTCACGTTCAATCCAACATGGTGACGCTGTTCAACCGGCCGAGATTCACGTCCGCATACCTGAACCAGGAGGACCGTGCCGGCAGCGTGTGCGCCAGCCCCACCGCCACCCCGCCCATGTCCCTGCAGCACGGCTCCCCCATCGAGATCTCCTCTGCGGACGCCAGCCCCACGGCCTCGGACGGCGGCCGGACCCCCGCGGGCCGCGTGCTCAGCCCCGCCGACTCCCCGCGCTCGCAGATGAGCATCGTCAACCAAACACTCAAGCAGAGAATCAACTCCATCGTCATAAAGAACCTCGCTGAGAACATGGTGAGGGATAAATTGACGACGCAGAAGTCCCCGGAAGAGACCTCCGTGACAACCGCTGCCCCCAAACCCGCCGCCAATTCTCCCTATCTGAGCGATGCGTGGCGGCAGCGCATCCTGCAGAGCACGGTGGTGGTGTCCAGCGTGAAGGAGTGCGGCGCTGTGGTGGACCGCATCATGAGCCCTAAGATCCGCGGGGGGAAGCCGGCCGCCGTGTCTTTCGACTGTGAGGGCATCAACCTCGGCCTCAAGGGGCAGATCACCATGTTCCAGATAGGAACCCTCAACAATGAAGCTTTCGTGTTTGATCTCATCTCCTGCCCCAACATGGTGACCGAGGGGGGGCTGAAGGACCTGCTGGAGAGTGATGTAGTAAAGGTGATCCACGACTGTCGTAACGATTCCGTTAATTTATATAACCAGTACGGGATCATGCTTAAATCGGTGTTCGATACGCAAGCGGCACACGCTGTACTCCAGCAGCAAGTTCACGGGATACCGATTTACAAAGTGAAAAAAAAATTTTCCCTTAACGCCCTGTGCGAGCTGTATAACGCTCCTATGAACCCCATGAAGGAGCAGCTGAAGAACATGTACCGCAAGGATCAGCGCTACTGGGCCAGGAGGCCCCTCACCAAGGAGATGTTACTGTACTCCGCCTCCGATGTTCTCTCCCTCATCCACCCCTCCCTCTACGGCTACATCTCCAGCGCCATTGCTGGAGAGTACCAGCAATTATTTGAAGACGTTTGCAGCGAACAGATATTCATGCACATCCAGCCCACGGAGGTGAGAATGAGAAAACGCCAGAGGAAAATCAACACGGAAGTGTACGAATTGAGACAGAAGTTGTCCCAGTGTAGTAAGAACGTAGTGCTGAGCAACAGGGAAATACGCCTCTTGCGGTATATCGAACTCACTGAAGAGGAGAAAGAAAAACTCAAAGTATCTCAAAAGATTTGTAAAAAGTTGGAAAAGTTAGAATCGAGCGGACAGGACAAAGACTTGAGCGATTCCGAAGACGATATGGACGGTAAAGAAATGACCAGTTTGGACTCGATACAGTCAGATACTGTTTCCTCTCCGCAGTCCACGCAGCCTCCGAGCCTCACAGAGTCCATGCAGCTGATGGATGAGATACTATCCGACACGACTATGGACCGAGTTGCCAAGATCAACCGACTGGAGGAAATTCTGTCTTCCGTGGCGCCCCTCAGCGGGGAACTAGACATGCGCTTCTCCCAAACCATGGAGAAGACCCTTCCTCTCCTGGAAGCCAAGGACCTGTCCAACCTGTCGGAGAAGATGAGCAAGAAGGAGCGAGACAACGCCTGTTGTTCCTGCAAATGCCATAGTGACTCCCACAGTGAGGATTCTCCGAGAGGGAAACCTTGCGCCAATGATAAAAATCATATGAAAGACGTCGTCGCCATGGAAAAGGTGAACAACGGATCGCAAACTCTGAGCACGGGAGATATAGTTATTACGAGAATACATTTCCGGGAGGAGGATAAGGCCTCCGAGAGAATACTGGAAGCTTCTCCCGCGGCCAAGCGCCCCCGCCCGGTTCAGAGCATTAAAACGTAAAAAGTGATTCCTTTTGTCTAAAGTGCCATTGAGAAATAACTGCGAAACTTTCGGATTTTGCTGTCACTGAAGCCGTTCAGAAATAACAAAGTGGTTTTTCCAATTTTATTTATACTTTATTTACGTTTTGGTGATGGGATATCTGCATCAGTAAGTTATTTTTAGTTCTTTTATTATTAGTTTGTAATATAATTGTTTATTGCGGTAAACGGCCATTACTCTTGTATCATATATACTTCTAACAAACAACATGTTACATTTCAGCACTGCTGTGTCTGCCAAATTGTGCGTACTTAGTGTACATATTTTAATTTGCGGAATACTCATTCGGCATAACTCATTTGGCTATGCGAGAATCCCAGATAATTTTTGTTAAATAGATTTTTGTGATTATTAAATATTAACACTGAATTTTAAAACATTCCTCGCAGTAATGAATGTTGATTACAAAGGGCACCTTTTATATTAAATTGTGTTTAAATATTCCATGGCTAGATGAATTAATATTTATTTTCATTCAGCCTTTAATCGAAATGTACCTAAGATATAATTTTAATGAATTTTGATATTTTACATTTTGGCAGCACGCAACATAAAAATTGTGCCTTAATATCTGTAATTTTGTTTCGGTAGTTTTTTTATTTGTATTTTTATCGAATATAGGATGAATTTATATATTTATTATGTACGTAATAATATCTGTTAGATTAGTATAGTGTAGGTACAACACTCATGAAGATAATAGAATCTCTTACCGCACATTTATCTCGCAAGAACTAAAGGAAGCTAGTCATATCTCACATTTTCCACGGAGTGAGATGGTCTTATACAACACATGTCTAACAATTTACTTGTAAAGCGATAATATTCACCATTTAAACATTGGTTTTTGATTGATTGAGCGACATCACTAAAATCTTTGACAAACAAATGAAATTTAAACTTTTCTACTATGGTGTTTCGCTTATTCTTAATACTTATATACTTTATATTTGATATTCTTTACATCTATCAAATTAAATATTGGCGAATTATTGACTGAATGTTTTTTGTAGCGATTAATTAGTTCAATGTGCTGGTTTTTGAGTTTTGTCAAATGTGCACTTTAGGTAGACAAAGAAACGATTATTCTACCACTCCTAATATCACAATGCTGGTGCTATATTCGTAATTTTAAACAATTTCATCTGAGTTTTTATCAACTACATTAGAGAGATGCCTCAATTTATGCAATATGATTTAAACGAGCATCTAGATATGTTTCGGAGTTTAGAAAATAAAGGCAGTTTGCATTAAATTATTTGAAATTTTGTAACTTAGAGTAGATAGATACCTTTATACGCAAACTATCAGTATTACTTAAATAGTATAAAATAAATTAGTCTGATATTCGGATCAATTTAAAACTGCATTGTACCATAGGTAATAAACGCACGAGACAATGTTTTTCTGTACTGTACTGATCCAGATTATTGTGACTAATTCGTAATGTTTTGCTGTGATAGAAAAAGTCTAAATTAGATTTTCCTGAACGTTTGTTTACGGAAGTGAGACCTTCGGCCTTGTTTAGAAATATGCTTTGTTTTCAATCTTTTGTGTGAACTAGCACCTAAAATAATTTCTCTATAGGCTAGTCTAACGAAGTTGTGAAATCGTGTCTTGGGAACATTTCTGTCGCTTTAATTTGTTTAAAGTCAGCAAGAGATGAAGTAAGATACACGCAGCTAGATCCTTATTACCGCAACGGAATTGTCTTGTTTCGATTATTATATTTTATACTAAATGAAAACAAGAAACAACGCATCTATTTTCGATATTCTAAATGCAACTTGTAAATGGCATCTTCTATCTTTAGATTAATATATGCACAAAGCAATAAGAAGTGATGTGTATATTGTATATCTATATTTCTAGTATTTGAATCAGACTTTGTAGACATTCACTTCTGAAATAATGTATTATTTATTATTTCATGCTGCAAAAACTGACTTAAATGCATTTTTTTCCTAGATTTCTATACTTTGGTTTTACCATAAGTACTGAAATGTTTTTTTTTTTGTTTTCCTCGCGCTAACATTGCAACAGAGTGTCATCACTTAGATAGTTGGATACAACTTGTGAAGATTATACGATGGCATTCGCAGATGGAAGGATTTATAATTTATTATTTACTAATAATACAAACCTATTTTGTTTTTGCAGTAAAAATGCAATATGTATCTTAATAATGCTCTATTTAAGTATATCTCAACACGTGCATATTAACATATTTCCATATTTGTCAATCATTTCACACCAAATGTTGCGTTTGGCTGAAAAACACAGTATTAATCATTGTGATCACTTTTTAGAAAAAAAAATGTGGTACCCGTAATATCAAATGTAGAATCTTTGAATAGTAATTGTAGTCTATTAAAAAAAAAATGGCCTTAATTTAAATAAATACCTACTTTAATGACGTAATAATATATTGACAATTTTATATTCAATACGACTGCAGCTGTAAATTTGGATTGTTTCAAATAAAAATTAACAAAACGGAACAAGTTTAACCAGTCATCGAAGATGCGCATACATTAACGTGATCATTGTCTCCCATTTGTACACTCGATGTTCAAAGTCTAGGTGTAGCGGGAATTAGGATGGGCGAAAGTAAAAATAATTATTTGACATTATATCGGTGGCCATTTAGACTCGGAAGTCTTGGCTGCTGGCCATCAGTATATAGGGCGGGCTGAACATTGCATTAGAAACATATCTGCCACCAAAATCTCGGTGGTAAAGAAAATTCATGGGGTTATTGTAATATAATGATGATATATGAGGTTGAGTTCCCAGCATTATTGCAGTTTTCAACATTAGAATACAAACATATCGCATGTTGATACAAATGTGCCATGTGTGAGTGTTGCCAACGTTTTAAAAGTGACTCAGAAAAAATGTTAAATCCCCGGGAATTTGTGACATGCAGTTGACTCATACTTTTTTACAAGTTTTAACGGTCATTTTGAGACATTATATTTTAAGTTTTTCGGTTCTTGTAAGTCTTGACAAACATAGCCATATTTAAATTTTAGCATATTTTTATTGCAATAACCCCCATCAGTTAACGATGCCTTGTTTGTAAGTAAGAACTGAACTTCTAAACTCTTCAGGCCTTAATTAGTATTACTTATTAACATTTGGAATTTGTCTGACGGAAACAATATAAAAAAAGTATTATATATGACAGTGTATCTTATTTTATGTAATATAAAATCATAAGTGCGCCATCTTTTTTTGTATAAAAGCTTTATGAACTGTTTTGTTGACTAATAATCTATCAAAAAACTAATTGACGCAATAATAAACTCTAATGTCTTCCAAAATTATTTTATAACTTCACGTTTTAAAATATTTAATGTTGTTCATCTGTTTTGCTAATGAGCTTGTTAATAATTAACTTCTGTTATTGAGTTGGATAAACAAACATTGCTCAATTACTCTGCGACAGATAAATTGTAAAAAATATATTTTGTAAGGTAATTTTACTCATGCAATGTAAAAAGCTTGTATTTATTATTCCGCTTTGCTATTTGAATATTTGATTATGTATATATTTTGTATCATACACCGGTCAAGGTGGGAAGTCGAGTAATATTGTGTAATAAAAATTTAATTTCCATATTTTTATGGTCGCAAAACTGAAACAACTATTATAATTTGAATAATGTTCCATTTGGATACATAATATTACATGTGTTGCCATATTAACAATCATATTACTTATTTTATGACGTCTTATAATTTTACAGCTTGCATTATAAGTAGTATATAAAAATATTTGGTTTTATGTGTTATTTCGTTATTTGTAATATGAATACTCAATAATTTTACAGAAGTTTGATTGCAATATATAATTTTTCAAGTTCTTAAATAATGTTGAGAAAAGTTATAATTCATTGTTGGCAGCACTGAGATAAAATCAATGCCCCCACCTTGACAGTATTTACACCACACATAATAAAATATTGTGATATAAATGTGCTACATTTAGACTAGATTCGCACTTTAAAATTTAAAATGCAATATCGCTTGTCAAGTATTTAATATTATAGAAATAAGAATCAAAACAATATTCGTAGAATAATTGGTAAAGGCTTTTATATGTATTGGGAATATTTTGCCATCTGATTCTTGGGCACAAAATGCATTTTAAATGAATTCTGAAAATGCATTTTTTATTTGAGGAGTAGGCGGGAGTAACATGCGTAGTCATGATTTAAATGAAAATTTTTAGGTATTAAATTAATATGCGATTCTAAACCCAATCAATAGAAAAATGAACATAAGCTTGGGTACTTATATGCAAAATAAATGTGAAAGAATTATTAAGATTTTGCACTGTAGACTGTTGTAGAATGTCTTTATTAAAAATAATGACAAAAGTATATGAAATTATCTTTCTCGAAATGAATGACTACTAAGCATGTTTCTCCTGCTAATCCTTCACTTTTATATCACTGCCGTTTCCTGGTCAAATGTGTATTAAATGTAAAGGTAATGTTAATATTAACACAATTCGTAAGAAAGTACTCTAGAAGTACTTTGGAATATCTGTACAGCACATGAATCGCCTTACATAGCCTTATCGTAATTAGAACATTAAACAATACAGTAGACTTTTGTATGCCATTTGCATAATAATAATTTTAGGGCGCTTATTGTATCCAATATTTTACTCAATCATAATTATTATTGTATCCAATATTTACGTAAAAGGAAAATGTAATTAGTTGTACGTAAGTAATAAGAAAAATAAAAGTGTGGAAAGTTGTTCTTGAAG
>JAGVSP010003206.1:0-52909 GCA_022494985.1 Micrasema minimum | reverse complement strand
AAGATGATATCAGAATCATCAACGTCTGTACAAAGTTTCAAAGAATTCAATCAGAAAACGACAGCGATTTTGAAGCAGATTTAGCAACTCCGCAGTGTTTCAATCAAGAAGAACTAAACGATCTTATAAGAAGACCTGAATCTCTCAAAGGAATCCGCTGAATTACTTGCATCCAGATTAAAAGAAAAAAATCTACTTTGTCGAGGTACTAATATTACATTTTATCGTAAAAGAGATAAGGATCTGCTGCCTTTTTTCACTCAGGAAAATGACTTGGTATTCTGTAACAATATAAAAGGGCTCTTAGAAAAAATGGGTTTGCCTGAATACACTCCAGATGATTGGCGCCTTTTTATTGACAGTTCAAAACGTAGTTTAAAATGTGTTCTTTTACATAACGGTAACAAATATGGCTCAATTCCTATTGGTCATTCTACCACCATGAAGGAAGAATATGAAACAATAGCATTAGTTTTGAGAAAAATTAAATACGAAGAACATCAGTGGTCAATTTGTGGTGATTTAAAAATGATTAACTTCCTCCTTGGACAGCAGAGTGGTTATACAAAATATCCTTGTTTTTTGTGCCTTTGGGGACAGCAGAGCTAAAAATGAGCACTGGGTTAACAAAAATTGGCCTTCAAGAGATGTCATGATTCAAGGAATACAAAACGTGATCAACGAACCTTTGGTTTCAAGAGAAAAAAATCCTTACTTCCCGCCCTTGCATATCAAGCTAGGCCTAATGAAGCAATTTGTGAAGGCCTTAAATCGAGATGGATATTGTTTTGGGTATTTGTCACGTAAATTTTCCTGGCATTAGCACGGAAAAACTAAATGCTGGTATATTTGATGGTCCTCAAATAAGGCAACTTGTTAAAGATCCACAATTCACCACATCAATGAACGAGACTGAATCTCTGAGAACTTTTTTACATTCTGAGAATTGAATCTGAAAATCTGTGAACTTTTTTACATTCTGCATCCAAAAATTACTCAGGAACAGTTAAAAATCGCAGGCACCAAAAATGTGTGTTGGCCTGTGTTATTGATGAAGATACGAATTTTTTAAAGTTGCAACATTTCAAATAACCACGCAAATACTACTATGTACTAACTGCGTCCATTTTTTTGCAGGAGGTTAGTGACGTTATAAAACGGGTTGTTTAAGGGCCGATAGTATTTCTCCCAGCCAGTAACAAAAAACTGTCAAAAATCTATGCAAACTGACGCGGGAAGCCCACAGATAAAATTATACCGTCGACTCAACTGTCATATACTGTTAACAGCTGTTCTAGGGAGACTGAATGGCGGCCATCTTTTTTGCAATAGAAGCTTGTATGTAGATTGTATTCCATATTAAAATGCCATGGAACCGCGGCTACGGGTGGGTTTAAAAACGGAAACCGGAAACCACAACACTGAGATACAATGAGTGACGTCATTGTTTTAAGATTTTGAAATGAATGCTATTTTCAACAATTTTTTATTAATTTTTTGCGTGCGTTTTTGGGTATTTCATCCCACTTCAAAAATTTTTAAATATTCGCGTCTACACGAAAGCATTTTTAAAATTCAATTCCGGGTAGCAGTGGATTTCCTCATTATGCAATTAAATTATTAAGTACCATTGAGTGCGGATAAGGGAAACAAGTAGTAGTTTTTGTGAGAAATCACCTCAAGTTATGATTTAAATATTATTTTACGAGGCCTGCAGGTCCTCAGTCGTCCTGGTCGTCCGCTGTTGACATTCGTCGGCAGTTTTGCGTCAGAGCTGCGGGACGTGGACTTTGACTTGGGAGGATGCGCGGGAGCTGGCGGCCGGTCGCTTGGCCTGAGGCATCATACCATATCCGCTCCCATAATGGAGCATATGGAATCCACAAACTGCCTCCAGGCCAAGCGTTCGATCCGCCAGCTCCCTGTGCATCCTCCCCAAGTCAAGTCCACGTCCCCGCAGCTCCGACGCAAACTGCCGACAAATTGACAGCAGTGGTACGACCAGGGACGCCGAGAACCTGATGCCTTGTAAAATAGGCAAGCATGGTTAAGGCTTCGCGACTCGGGAGGCGTGCGTAGTATATGGCCTAGCCAGCCGAAACGCCTTCGCCGGATGACAGTAGATACCAAGGGTTGCTGTGTCCGTTGCCTCACCTCTATTTTACTATAGCTAAATTGAAAAATGTATAGCGGTGGGATAAGAATAGCTAGGGAAAAAAATTAAAGCAAGTAAATATTATTATAGTACTAAATAAATATAATAATAAAATATAAAAATATTATGAAAACGGGGATTCTTAATTTATTATCTCAGTTTTTGTGTTGTCGTGTAGTTCTTTCTTATTAAATCTTAGGTTCTTTACATTGTTTTTATATTAAAAACCCTTTTAAAGATTTCACAATTTAATAGGCGGCCTCCGTAGCGTAATGGCTAAGACGCTGGACTCACGATACGGAGGTTCCGGGTTCGATTCCCGGTGAGAACACAAAAATCAAAAGTGATTTTTCTCAAGCCTGGGTGTTTGTCATGTTGTTCCCCTCTGTAATTGGGCCTCCAGTGGCCTGTTGAGGTGGTAAAAAAAAAAAAATACATAAATAGCAAAAATTATTTACAAATGGACAACTGTTTTTGACTAGGAGCAAAACCCGAATGGTGGCCGTAACTGCGCATCCTTTACCACACGGCGACACACCCACCTACCTAACTACACTACTAATATATAAAATGCGTGGTGCGCAAACACCACAGTTTTCTGTAAAAAAAAATCGTTTCGCAATCACATTTATTGAGCGCCGCTAACCTGATAGCATATTCATATTTACGAAGGACAATAAAAAATTTCGAATCTATGAAATCTATGAAAATTTTGTATATTGCTTTAGTAAGAATATTCGGTTTTGGGTCATGTAGAGCGAATGGTATGATGAATTGAAACGGCTAAAAAAATATATGATGCGACTTTGCCTGGATGTAGAAGTCGAGGAAGGCCCGAGAAAGACATGGCATGATATCAATACTACAAGTGCTTGAAAGTGGGCATGTAAGAAGTCGGAATAATCGACGTGCGTGCATGGTTAGATGTATGAATGTGGAAAAGCAATACATAGAATGCACGCACTGGTTAATAAGTTTACTAACAATATTGATGTTTTCAACACAAATCTAGTGCATTTTAGGGGAACAGTGTCTGGCTGCCATCTCTGGCGGTAATGAATAGCTACCTGCTGTGTAATAATTTAAAAAATGTCTATGTGAAAAGCCCTATGGGCGTAAAAACAATAAAATAAAATAAATAAATATAAATATTATAAGTAAGTATAGGGTAAAACACTGTTCTTTTCTGGCTTTGGTACGGTTCTTGTAACTAACTAACTAACTAACTAACCATCACGCCATTTCCCCGAAGGGGTAGGCAGAGAGGATAGAACGCCACACCACTCTGTCCTGGCATACTTCTCTTGCTTCCTCCACATTCATACATCTTCTCATGCACGCACGTCGATTTTTCCGACTTCTTACATGCCCACTTTCAAGCACTTGTTTTACTTGATCATGCCATGTCTTTCTCGGCCTTCCTCGATTTCTACGTCCAGGCACAATCGCATCATATATTTTTTTTAGCCGTTCTTTCATCATCCATTCGCTCTACATGACCAAACCAACGTAAAGACCTTTCTTAATTTTGTCGATAATGCTTATCTCAGCAACATTAGTGCACCTATCATACATAGTTTTACCACACATTCGCCTGAGAGATCGCATTTCAACTGCATTCAATTTACTTTCATCCTTATTTTTCCAACTCCATGCTTCGCTTCCATACATACGGGTTGGTACCAGAACTCCATTATGCACTGCCAATTTAGCCTCTTTTGATAAGCACTTATTAGATACTACCGACTTTAAGGCACCATTAATTCTGTTACCGGCACTAACCCTCCTTTCAATGTCCTTGTCCATATTTCCATCACTTGTGAACATGCTTCCCAGATATACAAATTCTTCTTGTAACAGTGTCAATACAAGATGCATCATCACTTAGATAGGTCATTACCACACTACACACTACACAGTGGTGATGCTCCCCCTTCTATCTGCGTATTCCCCACGCCGACCTCTCCTCCTTGTCCCGTATTCTCGTTGTATCTCGTCGCGGGTCGCCGCCGCCGATTGTGATAGTTTGACCTATTGACCTCGAGAGTTTTTTCTCTTAATGTTTGCGGAGATAGTCGCCGATTTGTTTATCATCGGCGGCAGAGCTGTTGAAGCGACAATGAAGATCCGTCCAATACTATCTCTCGTTTATTAACCACCTCGCAAGTTTAGCACTTAGAAATTTCATTCTGGAAATAATAACAGCAAGAGATGATGAAAGCATTATCGACAAAATTAAGAAAGGGCTTTTACGATGGTTTGGTCATGTGGAGCGAATGAGTGATTAAAGAACGGCTAAAAGAAGTTTAAATGCAAGTGTGCCTGGATGTAGAAGCCGAGGAAGGCCGAGAAAGACATGGCATGATCAAGTACGACAAGTACTTGAAAGTGGACATGTGAAAAGTCGAGAATAATCGACGTATGTGCATGAGAAGATGTATGAATGTAGAGGGAGCAAAGGAAGTATGTCAGACAGAGTGGTATGGCGTTCTATCCTCTCTGCCTACCCATACGGATACATGGCGTGATAGTTAGTTAGTTAGTTTAGATTATGAAAAAAGTTGCGCTGGCTAAGCATCTGTTTGCCAAGATAGAAGGCTTCGGAAAAGCCGCTCTTAGTGCCAGTCCAAGATATCACATACTTCTTGTTACAATGCATTTAGCGTTAAGAAATAAAATCCGAGACTGCAATATCAAAATCACATGATTTTAATAAATTTGATGTAGAATAACCATCAACATTTTATTAATATCCCGTTATATAAATAACCGCCTAATAGTTATTAAAATGAATAATAGTTTGCCGGATCCAGACAGCGGCGAGCTGCCCCGCTAATCGCGCTGTAATCTGCGGCAGGGTCACCTCCCGACCCACGACCCCGCGACCTGTGACCCACCCCGCGACTCTCGACCCCAGATATGCCCGCGACCCGGCCGTGTCACATTGGCGACTCTGTTTACTCGATTAATTGAAAGTGTACACGCCTCACACCGAGAGATGGCATTCAAATTGATACGCACACATTCATAAAAATGTGTTTAATAATATTTGTAATATGGTGTCGTAGAAGTGATTCAATTTAGAAAGTGATGTCTCAATTGACACGAAGTAGACGTATTTTTATTTTATTTGTTTACAGACAGCCAACAGACATACACTTATTTTAAATAAGTATGTACAGTATTAATTACTAACAATAAAGTCCAATTATAGGCTATCTACATATACATACTATGTCAAGGGAATATGGATGTGTATCGGGGATTTACGATATTTGCCTACATTAGGACGTACTCAAAATGTTTTAATAGATATTGTGTTTAGTTTAAACGAGTGTGAGGCTTGTGTTAGTTTAAAGAAATTATTATGACGATAAGTAGATTAAATTCTTGTACACAGATTTTACTTACAGTTTCTACTAGAAGTCATACTCAAAACCTTTTAACAGTTATTGATTTATCAGGTTGTGATCTCCTAATTCGGAGTTATAATTTCTAGCCTATTACAATGCAATTCCTACTTTCTTTTCTATTACAAGACTGGAAAACTTTTGGCTGCGACTTCATCTTAAAAAAATACCGATGTCGACTTCAAAACAATGTAATCTTGAGCTTCTAAGAGCCAAAGTTGGTATAAAGGACTGACTCCTCTCTTAGAAGTTTTTGAAAAAAAATCATTCAATGACCCAAGTCAAAAGTCAAAATTAGTGTTAGATTAGGAGTTCAGTCAGTACAAAATAAAATGGTAGTCTCCATAGTCCCGCATCAAAGTATTTATTTTTCTTAAAATACAAACCTAATAATTATTTCATGAGTTTTGTTCATGCCAGCTCTTATTACTTCACCATTACTGACTGTTATATTTTCGCTCCATTATTCTTGATGTTATTTATATCTAGGGTATTTTAGATACTGTTTTATCGATAAAAACATTGTAAATATTTTTTTATTCATAACAACGTAAACACAAGGGGCAAACTGATTGTGCTATTTTAATTAATTCCATGATGTAATTAACACTCCGTCAATAATACTTTTTTTTTTTATTATTTTTATATTACGAGGAAAACCAACAGTTACAAATCATTTTACAAAACACAAAAAACAAACAGAATAAACCAATTAAAGGTTTTCATAAGTAGAGTAAACATAGGTAAAAAAAATAATATTCTCATCATAAAATTACTACATAGAAATTATACATAAAAGTTAGTTAAACTTAAATAAAAATTTTAAAAAATGCAAATTTAACAAAATGTGATTTCACTCGGAAAGCAATCGCCGCACATCACCATGGTTTTTCTCAAATAAATCTATATTGGATGATTTAGAAGTTTTATTAAAGTTATCGGAGGCTCGCCATATACTATATGAATTTTTTCTATAATTTGAATATATCTGTGTACGATGATGTAAGTAAGGGTTTGAAAAGGGTTAAGTGCACTTGATACGGGACGGAAAACTGTACAGTTTGCAAACTGTCCCATATTAATTGCTTCTCATGTTTTTTTTGTATTTTATAATAACTCGGTATCGTTTATAGTGACATATGTCATATACTACATGCGATTATAGCGCCAAGCGTGGAAAATAAAAAAGAACGTTTGCGAAACTAAAATCTGACAGGCCTGGTCTAGTCTTAACATACGTGATAATGGGTTGAAAAAGTCCATATTGCTAAACGTTCCTTCAGAAAATGTTCTACGCGTTCTTAAGCCCCGACTAGCTGAAATGTTTGTAAAATCCTTAGAATTTTTGTTCTATAATCATTTACTCGGTAATTCCAATAAAAATGTATGTTATTACAATTTGACATCTCAACAGAGACTAGAAGTTTAGAAGGGAATATGGATATCTAGGCGTTTACAGGGCTTATGATCTGTCATTGGCTGGGTTAAGTGGCCACTTGATGTATTACAACATTCCCCAATTTGAATTGGGGAATGTTGTAATACATCAATCAACCACTTAACCCAGCCAATGACAGGTCATAAGCCCTGTAAACGCCTAGATATCCATATTCCCTTCCAAATTTTTCGTCTCTGTTGAGATGTCAAATTGTAATTATTAGCCCGTAATGGGTGAAATCCAGTTTTTGTCTACAAGTATTTGGACACACTCAAAATGATGTATGTTATTACTTATATGGAAACCCAGTCTTGTGGTCTTGTATGCCCGGTAAACATTATCTATTATGTTTAAAGTAAAACCCAGTCTTGTGGTCTTGTATGCCCGGTAAACATTATCTATTATGTTCTAAGTAAAACCCAGTCTTGTGGTCTTGTATGCCCGGTAAACATTATCTATTATGTTCTAAGTAAAACCCAGTCTTGTGGTCTTGTATGCCCGGTAAACATTATCTATTATGTTCTAAGTAAAACATACTACACTGTAGGTCAGGGGCAGTGGCAATGTAATCTTTGTTCTTCTCCCTGTTTATTGTTTTCTGATAATGCACATCTCTTTATTCCTATCATCACTCAGTGATTCATGGAAAATAACTATATTGATACTGCCAAAATAGCCATTGTTCTTTGTTGATTTTTATACATGAAGTTGATAGCACATTGGGCCACCATGCAGGAGGTTGCGGTCAATAGAAAATACTTATTTTATTTAACTTTTGTACATACAGTGGTGTACATTGGCGGATTTATTGCCCAGTTGGCAGTTTCTTCCAACCAACCAATAAAATATATAGTAGTGCAGGTATTTAACGTAAACGCAATACACAAAAAAAACACTTTTCAAAACATACACTAGGGTGTCCCTTATATCAGTGCTCCGCAACCTTTTCTCACCTACGACACACCAAAATTCTTCCTAGAATTACGCGGCACACCAAAAGCTAAGATATATATAGGTATTAAATTGATACAAAATTTTACAATAATTTTTTATTTTTTATTTGAAAAGTATACATACATATAACTATAACATTTTTTTTTTACGAAATTTTAAAATTTTACCGCAGTTTTGGAACATTTCCAGGGGAGAAATTTTCAAAACTCAGTCAAACCAATTAAAAAATAGCTATAAAACCAGTTAAAAATAGAAGCTAACTAAAACTAATGTGATACCTGCGCTTGTTTCAATGAACACAAAAGTTTTATATTCGGCTCGATTTTTGACAGCGCAACCCGAAGTTCTTGGTCAAGACCTTCGGCTGAAGTGAAGTTTTTAGAGTATTGTCACTTACTTAAATCTGACTAAATTCCTCTCCGATTTTGCAGAGGCAGTGCTTCAGTAGAAACTAATCTGCATTGGTTGCCAAAAGGATGTTTCGAATCCTATCGTCAGTGTTCGTATCGTTTGGAATAAAATACTGATCACCAATTTCTTGTTGAAGCCATACTTAAATGTGGTTGGGCACAGATCCACAAATTAATTGTTTGTTTTCTCAATTGTAACTATGGTTTGGTCCTATTGGTACATTTCCATACATCCTTTTTGCAACTTTCATCAAAGTTCGAGAGTTTTTTTTGAACCCTTGTAATGTTGTCTGAGCTCGACAATATATTCTCATTTGGACCTTGCATTTTTTTTTTTTATTAAGTTAATTTCAACATGCTCCGATTATATCTGCCTTGTATGCAAGTTTGCTATCCAGTATTCATCATCGATGGTGCTTGATATTGTTGGGTTATTTTGATTTATAAGGAACTCACGCACCTACGTGACGTAGCTCAAAATAATCTAGCAAAAATCTTTTGCCTTCGGGATAGCCAAAGGATTTTCAGTTTAAAAACGATACAGGATTCATATTCGGCTCACATTTCTGCACAGAGTATTCCAAAGATTCGCGAGGTTAGGGCTCTTATTTATATTATGTTTACGATTTTAATGCATTATTCTTCGTGTTCAAAAGTTCATCTGGCAAATTTTTGACCATCTATGCTTCTCGATGTATGCAGCTGTGTGGAAATTGTATCGTCGGATTTTTTTGTTTTACACACTTTTTTGCCGCTGCGCCATCCGTGCAAACAGCAATGCAATTGCACTCATTAATATTTATATTTGACGAAATCATCCGGTCACTTGATATATTCTTCACCGGTAGTTTCGCCTCTGGAACATCTTTACCAATAATAAATAATGTTCTTTTAATAATAGGTCCTCGTCAACGTAACGTACAATAGCTATCAGCTGTGCATTATTTTATATATCAGTTGTTTCATCGATCTGAAGCGCAAATTTTTCAGCCAATACACGTTATTCTCATCTGTGTTCATAATATATCGCTTGACCTTATCAGTTATACGTCTTTTAACAGTTTCAGCAGACAACGAAACTTTATTCTCTTCCTTAACTTCATTTGGCCCAAGCGTCGAAAAAATTTCATGCATGCTGGTTTAATATGTGTTTCGCCAATCGTATGTGTTTTTTTGACGTTTTTGCAATTATTTTTGCAAATAGGTTAGATAGCTTCTTAAGGCCTTTTCAGAAACCATAAATGGCCGGATTTCATAAAATATATTCTTTTATTTTGTTGATAAGCACTCTTAAAATACAGTTGTCTTCGTTGGCGGTGGCTGGGATGGTTTGAATGTAGATGGCGATTTAATTTACTGTGTACCATTGACTCGTTTGATAGCTGTTCGCTGCAAATGATGCACTGTGGCTTTGGACGCGTTTACGTCGACACTCAACGAGATCCATATTTAATATAGTCTTCGTCGTACTTTCTTTTCACTGTCTTTTTTAGTGTTTTTGTAACACTTGTGCCGAGTTCTTCATTCGGATCTTTTCCACGTAAAAATTTTAATCCATAATTAAAGGGGTATAAAAATCAAAGATATGTATCACACGGAAGAAGGCTAACCACACACAATTCAACAACACAATTAATGCGTTATTATCGTAAGTGGTGGAAACTTGTTTACTTAACTTTGTGTTGTAAAAATAGTGACAGCTTGCTCACGACTAGTAATATCAGACGACGAATACGTGTGAATGAGCCGCTCAGTGTTGCACCTTGTCATTAATTCCCGCTAAAATTACAGAAAATTCCCGTCAGTTTCCGTTCAAATCTTACTTGTTTTTCCGCTAGATGTCTTCCCGCCAGATTTCTCACTCACATAAACCAACAATTCGTTTTTATTTGTACTAAAACTACTTCACTATCGCTAATGTAATATTATGTTTTTATATAGTATCAATATACATTGATTTTGACCGCTGGCTAACCTGTATCCGGCCCACGGCACACAGTTTGCCTCGGCACACCGGTTGCGGAGCACTGCCTTTATGACCTAAAAATTATTTTTTTTCGATTTTGTACAACGCAGACCATCTATCTTTTTGCAATTACCTATGGCCTATTCAGATACTAGTTTATATGTGTACCAATGATTTTAACTCTCGTGCCGACCGAAAGGCCTCAAGTTTTTCAAAATCTAGAGAAATTCCTTATGCTGTATGAAACATGTTACGATGCGAAGTCGGCACGGGTTACTGTACTCCAAAATGAATGAAATTTTCTGAACAGAGTGCTAATATAGCAAAACAAAGAAAGTGGGCCCCTATGCATTAATTAATAATCAAGTTGAAAAATTAAGGGTCACCCTAGTTGGGTGAAATTTATATAGTATGGGGACTGTTATGGGATTGTATAGCTGTTTCGGCTTCCTTTATGGCATTTGGGAGTTGATTCCACAGTGGAGGACGCATGCACTGTACTATGTTACTAAATACCCCCAAAACATTATCACTGATACTTTCAATTCAAGTTCATGTATCATTCACAACCATTTCAATTTTCTTGGGTCTATTTACATTATAACTAGAGATGGGCCGACTATGACTTTGGCCGACTAGTCGGTAAATAATAACATGAAGAGATGATAAAAGCATTATCGACAAAATTAAGAAAGGGCTTTCACGATGGTTTGGTCATGTGGAGCGAATGAGTGATGAAAGAACGGCTAAAAGAAGTTTAAATGCAAGTGTGCCTGGATGTAGAAGCTGCGGAAGGCCGAGAAAGACACGGCATGACCAAGTACGTCAAGTACTTGAAAGTGGACATGTGAAAAGTCGGAATAATCGGCGTATGTGCATGAGAAGATGTATGAATGTAGAGGAAGCAAAGGAAGTCTGTCAGGACAGAGTGCCTACCCCTACGGTGAAATGGCGTGATGGTTAGTTAGTTAGTTACAAGTTATAAGTCTTAAGTTTCTTTTGAAACAACACTTAACTCTCACAGTTGCGGACTTCTAGTGGAAGAGCCTGATAGGGCCCGCAACCGCAAAAGCGTTCTCCCCAAATTTTGTCCACTGATTGCAGATACTCCCTCGATTTTCTCCCCCGGAATTTTTCAAGCCCTGTAAACGCTTGAATATCCATGTCCCGAATCCGGAAAACAGCTTCTTCATCTCTGTAGAGATATAAAAAATTGTATATTGTGATTTGATACTGTTTCCTATTGATTCAAAGGTCACCATAATAATATTTCGTATAGTCACCGTTGTTTGAGGAAAAAAAACATTTTAACTATAATTTTCTTAGGTGAAATCTTTTATGATTAATGGTCTGTGGCCGTGTGTTTTATAAATATGTTGAATGATAATTTAAATATGATTATAAACAATAAGAAGTGAATTTATAATATATGTGGTAAACATGGAGAGGAACTTCCTTATTATTTATTATGCTTTAGGTACACATAGACTGATTGTACTTATCTCTTACCTTTCAGGAGCGGACATGTCCTTCCAGGGCGAGTACGCGGCCCAGATGCTGGGCCTCAACTCGGAGGGCTCCGGGCAGCCGCCCCCCTCGCCCGCCGCGCCCTCCCCCGCGCCCTCCCCCTCGCGCGAGCACGCGCGCCACCCGCCGCCGCCCGCGCAGCCCCCGCCGCGCGCGCGCCGACCCCAACCGCCACTACAATGCGGCCGTCCGCTACCACCAGGACGCGGCCAGGAGAACGGAGCAGAAGGAGAAGATAGACGCCTACCACCACCCCTACCCGCCCTCCAAGCCCTACCAGGACATCAAGATGACGGGCTCGCACTATGAACACCAACTCAACTACGCCACCACCCCCCACCACTACCCGACCAAAGTCAAAACGGTCAGCGAACTGAACGCCTCAGCCCCCAATGCCCAAGAAATCAACCTAAAATCAAATGTCCCAAACGACGCATTGCGGTTGCAAGACCACCCTTCGAAGTACAACTCGCAAAACTCGCGATACGAACAGCGCACGATCGTGAAAGGGCACATTAGCGTGCCGCCGATCGTCGAAAAAATCTCCCATTCAAAGTACGACGCGAAACACCAAGACAAGACGCATCCTGTGCCGCTGAAATCGCACCTACTCTCGGCTAACATCACCCTAGACCCGGTCGACGGCGTTTTGGACCTCCGGAATATTCCCAAGGAGACGAACGTCATATCCCTCGGCTCGCAGCACTCGAGCCTGTCGGAGCCGAGCGGGTATCTGGACTCGGCGAAGAGCTCGCACTCCGTCTACTCGGGGAACTCCAACTCGAGCTCGGATCGGGACATCCTCGACCTGTCCATGCCGGATAAGAACTCGGTGACCGAGGTCTGTTACGTGTGCGGAGACGAGTATAAGAGAGGGTCGCTGTGCAATCTCAACACCAAGGAACCTAAAGACGTAAGTCCCCAATACTATTATGTCAATTATTTTATTTGTAGATTAGTGGGGTCCTTATCCTCCGCACTTGCATAATGGAAGATTCCGAGAAAAATGCCTTGTATTTGATCATTTTTCCGCCATCTTGATGAAAATGTAGACATTGTTTTAGATCACATTGTTTTAAATAAAAATCCCTTGTGACGAAGTGTTGGGATCGTAGATGCATCAAAATTTGCTCATCTATTTTCATATCATTAAACATTTCCTGATTTATAATAATATGCTTATGTGGAATCAAGTCAAAACGTGTTATTTATGTTTGTTCTGTTAGTCTTAAGATAACAGATTCAACCCTTTATTTACTCGTATTTTATTTAAAAAAATGTTTTTTAAGTATCATCTTTTTTCATTTCATTTTTAATCCATGCCTATTTGTGACCTATAAGAGAAAAATTAGTCTAACCATTTATTCCTCAGGTAAACATAGATATTGCTATAAACGCTTCGTTTTATCAGTATTGCATATACGATTAGCCTTCATTTTATAAACAACATTTTGAGTTTGTCCAAATATATGAAGACAAAACCTGGATTTCACCCATTACGGGCTAACAATAAATTACAATTTGACATCTCAATTGAGACGAAATGGTGATATGGATATCAAATACTAGGCGAAATGGGGAATGTCGCAATACATCAAGTTGCCACTTAATCCAGCCAATGACAGGTCATAAGCCCTTTAAACGCCTAGATATCCATATTTCCTTGCAAACTTTTCGTCTCCTTTGAGATGTCAAATTGTAATTTAATCTTAATTTAGTTCCCTAATTAAATTAGTGGTCTTGTAAAAACAAACCCTTAAACATGAAAAATACAAATATTTTTATAACGTTTAACAACTCGGTTCTCTGCTAAAAGCAGAGGCCGAGTAGCGCAAACTTATTATAACCTACATATTGTCTCCTGTGCTAAAATATTCAGATTTCCCAACACGTACACCACACTCCACACACATACCACATAATTGGTGTTATGTTGTATATATTACCTTAAATTGATCTTAGTTCATTGCACCTAACATATCACTGTGTGCACAACATTAAAATATAAATAAATAAAGACATCTACAAAAAGATAAAGATATAAACAATACTAATAAATTACATATTTTCAAATGTATAAGTCTCTGTTGTTGAAATTTATGGTTGGATAAATGTACTACAATGAAAGCCCCACCCTTTCCCTAGACTGCTTTAAAGACTTTTGAGTCCAGTCCAGCCACTTTTTTCAAAGCTAAACCGCGATTTTGATTGTTGGTCTGATAAAAATTTGAATTCGATTATGTATGCGAACAAATGCCAATAGTCCCCTTCACCGGATTTTTTATAATTGTAGGATGTAGAAGTCGAGGAACCGAGAAAGACATGGCATGATCAAGTAAAACAAGTGCTTGAAAGTGGGCATGTAAGAAGTCGGAATAACGAAAAATTCGGATGAATTTACGATTATGTATGCGAACAAATGCTTTCATAGTAAGCTTCCACTGTTTCGGCTTAGTATTATAATTGTAGGATGTAGAGTCGAGTGGCATGTCAAGTTCTATCCTCTCTGCCTACCCAGAGTGGTGTGGGAAAATGGCGTGATGGTTAGTTAGTTAGTTAATTAGTTATTATAATTGTCATTGTTTCCATCACCCAAACCAACCAGAGTCGGCCCAAATTAACAGTGGTAGGGATGTTAGTTTCTACCCCGATCATTATTTATTAGTAATTACAACCACCCGTGTGGGGACCGGTATCCCGCCTCTCCAGGCCCCCCATCCCAGACATAGGATAAATGTACTAAGGAGTAGCTTTTCTTTTCTTATTTTCACGTAGTTTAAATTCCAAGACGTGACCTTACAGCAGTGGGAATAGGGTTAAGAGCCAGCCAGCATACACTACGCTAGAGTAAGGAGCGTTGTTTTTGTTTTGTTTACTCGGTAACTGGAAAGCAACTTTGTTTTCTGTTTTCTTAACCTCGGGAGGTCTTATCTACTCTGTGGCAGCTCACATGGCTTACTACGCCGTAACTTATAACAAAGGCACACTAGATCCTCTTTGCTTCCTTCGTGTTGCTATCTGTTTACTAAGTTTCTGGAAGGGTTTGGAATAGTTTGTGGAACTGTAAACTGTTGATGATGTCCCCAGTTTAGGTTAAGCATGCTGTGTGATTCTGTATTAAAACTCGATGTACAAGCGGGAAACCAGTGAACCTAGTCATATTTGGAGTCGATTTTGTGGAATTATATTATTTGTCTCATAGTTTTTGAGAAAATTGAGTACGAATTGTTATCAAATACAATTTATTTAGTCAAATTAATCGTAACCATAAATAACACAAGAATTTGTGCAATTTCACTTTATCTGAGGTACCAATGAAAGCTTTTATGAGAAGAGAAAAAAAAAATTTTCAAGCTTAGATTAAAAAGTCATATTACACATTCTGACGTGGGAGGAGGCGAGAGAGCTGGCTGGTGACAGGGTCTCCTGGAGGGATCTAGTGATGTCCACATGCTCCACATAGGAGCGAACGTGGCGAAAGAAGAAGACTCCAAATATCGCACCTTCAGGACGAAAACAACCTAATTCAAAAAACCAATTTTTCGGAAATTCTCAGTAAGAAGCAAATTTTATTTATTTTTTTTTTTTTATAGGAAATTATGTACCTTTCTGTGTTAAAATAAAAAATAAAATAAATACTCAATTATGTATAATGTTCTTTTTTCAGTCTTTTATGATGATATATCGATACAACCTTTTTTTGAATTAGGTCGTTTTCGTCCTGAAGGTGCGATATGATGTAGATTCACCAGTTTTCGGGTTGTACTACGAGTTTTGTTACTCCATGTATATGTTAGATATGTAATGGCCGATATTCCAATTTAAAGTGAAAGATTGTAACATTGTTGGATTACCAATAAAATAAATAAACTAATGATTTGTTTTCCATTTCAGGCGACGAAGAGCCAGCCGTTCTTTCCGATATTCAACGAACACCACCCGCGCCCGGCGAGATCGCGACCCAAGGACGCTCAGGGCCTGATACAGGCGTGCGTCGCGTGCCAGCACCATCTGCTGCAGCAGTGGCACAACTTTCAGGTTCCAGTCTTGTATAATCATCCATCAGAAACATCCCCGTCCTCGCTGTGATAATAAAAAATTAAAAAATTAAAAAACTCCCAATTAGGAATATTTACTTGGAAAGAAACACCTCTATTTATCGCATACTAGGCTTACAGTGCAAAATTTTCTGTAATCACAAAGCCCATGGTGTTATCTGTTTGTAAATCGGATAGTTAAGAGCATTCACCACCATGTGACTCGCGGCCGTTTTCCCATACCGATTTTCTCCCTGGAAGTCAACATTTATTAGAGCAATGGGGGATACTCCACAAAGCGAGGTCGAGCTGTCAAAATTCCACAAAAGTTTTTACTCTCTGGATTATAGAGTTACAGCATAGAAATGGGCAAAGCTGTGATTGGTTGGATTTAAAAATCTTAACCTACTGTATAAATTTCGCTTTTAAATAGCTATTTGATTTTAAATTATTTAATTAAACCCAACCTATCTCAACCTACTGTATTAATTTCATAACCTTTTATAAAGGATATTGCTTTTAAATAGCTATTTGATTTAAATTATTTTATAAAACCCAACCCATCTTAAACTACTGTATAAATTTCACAACCTATTATTATACTATGGATTTACCATAGACTAGTCCTCATAAAAATTACCTCGCTTTGTGAAGTATCCCCGAGCAATGATTTTTTCACACATTTTAGATAGATAGACAACCAGATGCATGTTTGTATCGTATTATTTTTAAAATATTGTATTTATCAGTTTTAACAAATAAAATATTTAAAAAATAAGACGATACAAACATGCATCTCGTCGATATCTAAAATGTGTGAATAAATTATTGCTCTAATGTTAAATTCCAGGGAGAATATCGAGGAATACGTTTGTATGGGAAAGCGGCCGCGAGTCACGTGGGGGAGTATGCTCTTTAAAGCGAGATACAATCATTTTAAGTTTGAGTT
The DNA here is from genome assembly GCA_022494985.1 of Micrasema minimum. Lineage (NCBI taxonomy): Eukaryota > Metazoa > Arthropoda > Insecta > Trichoptera > Brachycentridae > Micrasema > Micrasema minimum. Next base: position 36,063 of record JAGVSP010003206.1, on the reverse strand, counting down.
TTGTAAAGATTTTGTATGAAATATTTTATATTATTGACCCTGTCGGAAATCGAACCTGCAACCTCATGCGTGGTAGCACAATGCGTTAGCCACTACACCACGAGGCGGACGTTATGTATGTGTATCTGACAGTAAATAAATAGTGAATAAATTCCACTGGTATTGTCGGATCTTTCCAAGTAATTTGGTCTTCAGATAATTTTTTCCGTTTTCCTATTTTAATCTGTATTAGATAGCGCGTTTCCACATATTGGGGTCACCATACTTTGTCGTATCCGTTTATTTTGTTTTATGAAAACGTTATCTACCCAATTTGTCAGTTAGTATTCATTTATACAAATTATACTCAAACATATGCTGTTATTCAACTTAACAAGAGTCTACTACTACTACTACTTTCCCTTATACGCAGCCAATAGGCACAGGGCACTCACTTGGTTCACCAATTCCTTCACCATCTTCATTCTATATCCACTCCCTGTGCGGAGCATACGGACTCCACAAACTACCTTCAAGCCAAGCGATCAGCTGCCAGTTTCCGCGCATACCAAGTCAGGTCACAGATGATGTTCTGGTCTATCAGATTTGTACAGCAAAAATGTTCAAATCATTCAGTTCCTCGAAGCTTGAAATTCATTTCTGGGATATTAGCAAATGTAAACACGTTAAAAGTCTACGGTATTCTCCGAAACGTGAATCCTAAGAGAGCGACGTTTGGTCCGTAATTGGCGCTAAGTGTATCTAGTTAGGTTCGCACTCACTCGGGCCGACGTGTGAACGAGCCGCGCAAACAAAGGACTGGAAAATTTGACTTTCAGTTATTTCTGATAACCGCCGGTCAATGGGTGATAAACTCTCATGTAGATATGTTAGTAGAATACTTCTGCCGGATTTGTAATGTTTATTATCCGCTGTAAAGATATCGTGGTGGTTTTTATTTATTTATTTACGGCACTTGCCTTTTACAAAAATACACTTTAAATACAGCGAAATATAAATAAGGAATAGTACTCTTGTGCTAAATTGTAACAATTATTTTTTTATACTTTGTAGCCAGGACTGTGAATAGGATTTGTGATCGATCTATAATATAAAAACATGCTCGCTACCACCAGGATGTTTATTTGTCATTTAACATATCAGAATGGCGATCCGGCGTTTTGAATTTGATGCGATAAACACAATTTTTTTCAAAACAATGCAAAATTTCATAGGAAATAACCTTGAAGGTTTGTTGCTTCGCGACTATTTATTATTTTACACCAATATAGTTATTTTTTTTAATTTTTACGTCGAAAATCTTGCGTAAGTATGACATTGTGACGTTGACTTCATTCTGAATTAAGGTTTCGTTAGAAATGGTTAATGTTGGGTGCACAAAAAATCATAAAAAATTATGCTTGATGTCAGAATCGTGAAATGAGTCCAAGCTGAGTTTATTCATAGAACATAATATTCAGATCCTAGCTTAGATTGGATCCTCAGCCTTAGACTAGAATGAAAAATAATAATAAATTGAAATTGGATGTCGAAACTGAAATTTCTTTATTCCCACTTATGCAGCCCTGATACACTGCTGAAATTTCATATTGAACATAACATCATAATCGCTACATTTATTTATTATTTTTCCAATTAAATTCTTAGATTAGATTAGGTTTTATAAATAATTTTTTATGTGCAATATACTAGATTCCTTTTTCAGATTATGCAAGTTAGTACCGCCAATACCAAGTTGATAAAAATGAAGTGTTTATTAAACAAATATATATTGTAATCAGATATTAACAATATTCCCAACTATTTGAGTGTGATCAATTAGGGATAGTCGTGTTGAGATAAGAGGTTTAAAATAATGCCTGAATCACTTTTGGAATTGAAACAATAAAAGAATTATTGTAATTGGTTATGTAAGCACTTTGCACCTGGCATATTATTCTTTGGTGCTTATCTACAGTACAAAATACATATGTCAAATAAGAAAAAAAACGTTGATTATGCTCATTTAAATGCAAGACCACTTAAGGTATGATAAAATTTTTTATATTTTTTAGATTATCAATAGATTAGTCTTACAAGTTCTGCGGGCACTGTTTGCCATCAAGGTTTGTATGTTATCACGGCCTTCAGAATGCGAATTATGTTCTTCTGTGTTATTATGTGTTTGTTGGCTTTGTGTTGCCGACGTTTCGGAGCACATTGCAGTGTCCATCTTCAGGGCTGATGTATGAGTACAGTCTTAACTACAGTTTCTTGTTCAGAAAACTGTACAGTCTGTCAAGAGACACGCTAAATGTGTGTATTTATCAACCGCGATCGCAAGTTGTTATCATATGTTTGCACACGGGAAATTGTTAATAGAGCTAATAATGTAAATATATTACAATGAAAGCCCCACCCTTTCCCTAGACTGCTTTAAAGACTATTGAGTCTTTTTTCAGTCCAGCCAACTCTACCGATTTTGATGAATTTACGATTATGTACGCGAACAAATGCTTTCATTGTACCCCTACCACCGTCTCGTTCTTATGTATTATAATTGTCATTGTTTCCATCACCCAAACCAACCAGAGTCGGCCCAAATTAACAGTGGTAGGGTATGTTAGTTTCTACCCCGATCATAATTTATTAGTAATTACAACCACCCGTGTGGAGACCGGTATCCCTCCTCGCCAGGCCCCCCATCCCAGACATCCACCCGTGCAACCGCGGTCAGGGTCTCAATGGAGGGGGGATTAGGGAAGAGAGGGGAGGGGACAGAACGCATGTGTGCATCTCACACTATCATCCTATCATCGTATCTGGCAGACACTATTTCTTTTTTCCGTTTTCAAAAGCATGCACTATACCAATATCTACTTAAACGTTTACGTATAAAAAAAACATTTAACTGTCAGAGTCAGCCAAACGTCGCGTTGGCCATTCAATATTCCGTACAGTTTTCGTTTTATACGGGACAGTTTGCAAACTGCGCAAGAAACGGTACAGTTTTCTTTCCCGTATAAAGTGGGCTTAATGCTTATCTCAGCCTTGCATTTTTATTATTCTAAATAAGTTTTCACATAGAATAGTCACTGTAACAAAAATAAATCAAATAAATAATTACAATATTATCTGAAAAATATCAATAATAATTGACTAATTTATGGTTTTATCAGATTTCACTCATTTAATTATCTCAGTAATGGTAAACAACACATTTCTTCCCAAGATTGTCAGTCTACCAAGATAATTAAATGAAAAAAACTTTTATTTTCCCAGTTATCTTATCCGCATTCAAGTGGGGTATAAAAAAACAAGTATTTGTTATCTTCGCTGTATCAATCCTTATATTTTTACACAATTTGTCGTATTTTTATATCTCTCAACCTGACTTTTTATCTAGAGGCAAATTGGAAATTTCTGGATCACAATAATAATAATTTGTTTTATCTTGTCATAATGTGTTATTTGTATGTATTATTTTTTTATCAGCAATGCACAACTGTTAGGGTTTTTATATTTTTTTAATGCATTTTACATCAAAATGATAAATATTATAAATAGGTGCTATGTGATTGCCCTGCATTATAAAGAAAAAATATGGAGGTAAATAAAAAATTAATTGTGAAAAATAATATAGTTTATTCTATATTAATATACACGGAGTAATAAAACTCGTAGTACAACCCGAAAACTGGTGAATCTACATCATATTTGGAGTCGAATGTGTAGCAAGATTTTTGAATCTGAGCTTGAAAAATTTTTTTTTTTTCCTTCTCATAAAAGCTTTCATTAGTACCGTAGATTAAGTAAAATAGCACAAATTCTTATTATATACTGTTTTTTGATTTTGTTTTATTTATTGATATATAGTATTAATTTGACTAAATTTGACAATTTGCAAAAATTCATTAAAATTTTTAAAAAAATCAAATTTTCTCAAAAAATTCAGGTCAAATAAAATAAAAAAGTTCTGCAAAATCAACTCCCAATATGATGTAGATTCACTGGTTTCCCGCTTGTACATCGAGTTCTGTTAAACCATGTATACTTGAATGGCACATTCATTTAATTGTATCTTTTCCTTGTTTGTGTTTTAAAAACAATTTCATCAGAGGCGCCAATCTTGTATTTACCCAGCGTTTGTACTCCCACAACACTCTAATCTCAACTCAAACAAAGATAACGATTGGACTTGACTTGTTTGCGAGGGGCTTCTGTACCTCAGTCACACAGAAACTCTCCAAGTGGACACATCTCGAGTGTAGTCGGGTCTTATCGCTCAGATAATAATCTCTGACCACCGCTGTGATCTAGTGATAAAAGTGATCTATTGTTGTCAGTGATAAACCTCGCCCTCCGAGCCTAGGTTTCGTTAAACCTCTTTAAGTGAACTCTTATAATCATAGATCATCACTGTGACGTTATAAAAAATGTGATCTATGATTATTTTCAATGTTATAATACTTCATATGTGTTACCTTGGACTGGTTCCGAAGCGTAAGACTGATCGTCTTGCCTTTGTGTAACAAATGGTCAAGATTCATGGCATTTGGTGTATTAATGCAGTGCCCTTGGGTGCGGATAAGGGGGGTAGTAGTAGTATGACTATTATTGACGGGCATTCTCAATAGTGAACTAATCTCGTAGTTGATCATTGACCATCGCTGTGGTCTTATAAGAAAAGTGATTTAGTGTTATTATTGGCGGGAGTCAGTAGTGATAAATCTTGTCTTGACCTCTGAGCTTAGGTATTAACTCTTCAAGTGGATACGTCTTCAGTGTACTCGGTCTTATCGCAACAATAATAATCATTGACCATCACTCACTGTGAGCTAATAATAAAAGTGATATTATTATTATTGGTAGTGATAAATCTTCTCTTCAGCTCAACGTTTAAAAAGATCATGCTACAAAATACTCTGTTACATAATAGCTCTTCAAGCGATCACATTTCTAGCATGCTCCTTGGCCTCCTTTAACTTTCACCTTTAGCTGCCGTCTTCCAGCCGGTCATTAGCAGGAGCTTCTTTATTTTGTCCTCCCATCTTAGTCGTGGTCTTCCAATTATTGTCCATTCGTCATTGCTTTTAGTACCTGCAATCTAATAGTATTGATAATATGTCGATCTTCACTGTTATGTAATATTATTGGTGAGGACCAGGGCAAAGCTAGTTAACTAAAATTGCCTGCCCTTGCCAAGGTGTTGGATAAGCCAGCTTACTGAATGCAAGGGATTGTATGCAGTTTTGTGTAGTTTACAAGAAAAAAACAAAGAAGCTGTAGAAACAGGACAGTAGTACTGTTGTTGTCGATTTAAATTTGTAATTTTAACAACAGAAAACAGCTTAGCTCTGATCTCCACCTGTTAAATATCAGAATAATAATTATGTGAAGTGAGATTCGATGTGAATAAGTTAAACAGTGATTTGATTTGTGAATTATTTTGATGTGAAGCAATGTGCCCTTGCGTTTTGTGCGTCTGTTATTTGGCAACACCGCTTTTTAGATAGTACAGTGAGAGAATTAGTATGTCGAATGATATGATGTGTTGTGCACATAGTGGTCATAAAGTTTACCAAAATATGGTGGGTATTTTTTAAAATTACTATTCTTTTTGTGTACTACAAGAATTCATTAGAAGGGGCGTTTCCATACAAACTTTCTAGTAATATATGCTTCCTAGATATCTAGTGATGATGTCTAGTGATGACGTAGTTAGTGGCGTAGTAGGTCACTAGCTGTCACTGTGCACAGACTAGGCAAGGTAGTATTTTTCATGTATGGAATGCTACTTCTCTGGAATTACTTTTCAATGTACTACTCATTTAAATTTTTGCTAATTTTATTTCAAATGCATTCTATTGACACACACCTGTGTCAAAATAAGGTTGAAAATGTATTCGCCGAATAAATAATACCGCTTCAGTTTGAAAATCACTTTGTTATAAAATTCGATAGAGAAGCAAGTCCTGCTCGTATCTGTTTACTTAGCTTCTGACATATTATATCTCTAGGAAACAAAAGAGTATTCTCGTCCATAAAATCCCCAATACTCTACTAGAACACTTAATATGCGTAGTGTTTTTTTGTCTCTAAAATTAATGGCGTTTGGATGGTATTGTTTCTTTGGTGACAATACATTATACACCGTGTCCCACGATGAGACCGCGAAACTCCGGAGGGTGATTGTTCATGGTATTCTGAGAAAAAAATCCTTATAAAGTTTTTTGATCCGGGCATTTTTAATAATTAATTTAAAAAAAGTATTAATAAAAAGCGACTATGTAATACTGGCTTCTGTTTGAAATGCTAGCGGTGGCGGGGTGGCGGTGGGCGGGGAGGGGTGGGGGTCCGCTCTGGTCACCGAACGCCTTGCCTTGTGCGGACATTCAAAATTCGAATTTCATATCTGAAATTGGTGCAGGTCACGTGGTGTTAGCCAGTTCAAAAATGGACGGTATTACACGCGTGAATTTTTATTCATATTTTAATCATTTTTTTAAGAAATTAGAATTGAGTTTTTTGAAAAACTTTATTAAGATTTTTTTCTCAGAATATCATGAATAATCACCCTCTGGAGTTTCGCGGTCTCATCGTGGGAAACGGTGTATATACTACATAATGTGTCCATTCGTGTCTTCAATTTGTTTTAACGCATTGCTTGTCGACTTGTTTATTAGACCGGTACTACAGTGTAAGACTGATCATCTTGGCTTTCAAACGCAGCGCCCTATGCACCATTGGATGTGGACAAGGAAGATTAGCTGCAGTAGTATCCCAAATTTCGCCTGTTTTACAGCGGCAATCGACCCGTAAATAATTTCGCTGTATCGAAGAATTGTATAAACGGTGTTTTCTCCTTTGCAGATGCGAGGGGTGCCCCCTTCGGAGCGGGCGTACACGCTGCGGTCGCGCCCCCCGCCCTCCCCCCTGCCCCCCTCCCCGGTCAGCCTGGCCAGCGGCAAGCTGACCCCCCACGCCCTGCCTCCGCCCCCGCGGCAAGACCAGGTAGAGCGATCTACATTTTTGTTTAATGTAGTCAACCAGCCATAGAAAAGTCAAGCTGATATTCTGTGATGTTAGTTAGTGACTTGGATGGGGAAATAGAATTTGAAAAGGGCCATATCAAGAAATCACAACATTTGGGGAAATAGAATTTGAAAAGGGCCATATCAAGAAATCACAACTTTTGGGGAAATAGAATTTGAAAAGGGCCATATCAAGAAATCACAACATTTGGGGAAATAGAATTTGAAAAGGGCCATATCAAGAAATCACAACTTTTGGGGAAATAGAATTTGAAAAGGGCCATATCAAGAAATCACAACATTTGGGGAAATAGAATTTGAAAAGGGCCATATCAAGAAATCACAACTTTTGGGGAAATAGAATTTGAAAAGGGCCATATCAAGAAATCACAACATTTGGGGAAATAGAATTTGAAAAGGGCCATATCAAGAAATCACAACTTTTGGGGAAATAGAGAATTTGAAAAGGGCCATATCAAGAAATCACAACTTTTGGGGAAATAGAATTTGAAAAGGGCCATATCAAGAAATCACAACATTTGGGGAAATAGAATTTGAAAAGGGCCATATCAAGAAATCACAACTTTTGGGGAAATAGAATTTGAAAAGGGCCATATCAAGAAATCACAACATTTGGGGAAATAGAATTTGAAAAGGGCCATATCAAGAAATTACAACATTTAAGAGGCCCAAAAAGAGTTTGTTGAAAGTAATAATAATAATGAAAAATCTGTTTTGTGTAGAAGTGCTGGTCGCGATCGGTTCAATAAAATATTTTGATTGTTTATTTACTAGCACGTCGAAATTTGGCTCCAAATTACTCGATGAAATTTTTTAAATTCACTCAAGTTGCTCATTAGTTAATTTGTTCCTCGTGTTATTTTTACGAAATTTCAACGCTGAAAACACTAGACTTGCTCATAGATATAATAATTTTCTGATTGTGTTTTTTTAAATTGTGGAATTTCGATTTTGACAATGATTTGTTATGCTCAAATAAACAATGGAACTTTGTCGATTGTCAAATTGAATAAAAAATACTGGTATCGGTCGAGGGCCAGATTAAAACTTAAATTCATCATTCAGCCGATTATGGTTGGAAATAATCCATCATCAAGTCGCTGTTAATATTTAGTATGCATATTTGTCAAGTTTCAGAATGCGCCCAAGGCCACGTTTGTCTGCTACGTGTGCGGCGCCACGGCCGCCTCCTCTGCCCTCCGGCTGATCTACTGCTGCCGGAACCCGGAGCGGGAGGCGTACTTCCCCTTCCTCACACAGCACAAGCCCTTCCCCGACGCTAGTCCCATCAGTCCGCAGGGTGAGTCATACCGCCTTCCCAACCCAGCTTCTGCAGGTTTCTCACACAGCCTTTAAGTCATTATTATTATTGTTATTGTTGTAGGCAGGCAGCTATATCTTTTGTTCTGCTTCTTGTCTGCCTTCTGCATCTAAACGGTTTTTGAACTGGTAGTGGACAACTAGGCCTGGCAATTTGTTCCAGTCTGAAACCACCCTACTGGGAAGGAAGTTTTTCTTAGGGTTGAGGTAGAATTGGGGACGTTAGAGCTTCCAGTTGTGGCCCCGTAGATCGGTGTTGGGATTCAGTTGATACATCTCGTGCGGGGGCAGTTGTAGTAATCATTTAGTATCTTGTAAGTTTCAATTAAATCCCCTCTCTTCCGTCGCTCTTCCAATGATGAAGACCAGCAAAAACCTATTACAAATAAAAAATAATTATTTTGCACATTAATTTAATATTAATTTACTTTAATAAATATCTGAGAGGTCTAGAATTTTATGGAATATTTCCAGTGTGTCCGCTAAGTAAAGTGGCTCTGGAAAATTAGTTAAATACTGTCGTGAGCTAGTTGAATGAGCGGAGGAACATTCTAGAAAGCACCTTTCTATAAAAAACCGGAAGGCTGTGGCACACAGTACCCTAAATAAATAAATGTACATACCATAAATAACAAAAGTGAATGTTTAAAAGATAAAAAATGTTTCAAATAAAAAACCAACATTACAAAATACTTATATGTTATTTGTTTCTTCTCTCTGCAGGTATGGTCCAGATCTGTTCATCCTGCAACAAGAGCATACCCCTGAAGTATCCTATGTACGGAGACAACGGGCAGCAGCTACCTTCCACCCCCTCACACCCCACTCAGGAGAGAGATATAAGGTAACGAACACGCTAACCTTTCTGTCTTCTGCGCTCCCGATACCTGACTTCTCCTACTGCTACTCTTATCCGCACCCAATGGTGCATAGGGCGCTGCATTGACACTCCAAGTGCAGTGAATCTTGATCATTTGTTACATGAAGGCAAGATGATCAGTCTCTGACTTCAGCGTCAGTTTCTTCACTCGCGCCACCTTGTCCAATAATCTTTATCTATTTATTCTTACTTATAAATTACTCTATTATTTTTTCTGTAACTGCTATAATTAAAGAAGAGTATTTCTTATACCCATTTTACTCCTTGACTTGTCAGGGAAATCTATACATTTTTATATCTAACTTTTTCCTTCTGTGCGGAGTTGAACAGTAAACTTTCATCATTTTTTTAAACTTACAACGCTTGACTCCATAACATGATGTAGCGATGCCGTTTCTAACTAGCCCAGCAGGTTTAGGTTAATTAGGCTTAGTCAAACCATAAATCATTAAACGCGATATTTTCAAATCATGTCATTTGTAGTCAGTCATCATAATCCTCCATTATGATTGTTGCCGTTGCAGATTTAAGCCGTACGACATGGGCGCGTCGGCGGCGCGGCCGGCGGGGGGCGCGGCCCGCGGGGCGGAGCTCCCGCCCGCGCCGTCTGGGGGCGTCGCGGGGCCCGGGGGCGCGGGGCCGGGGGGCGTGGACGCCCCCGCGCAGGAGAACGGCGTTGGGAACTATCGGTGAGAAGCGGTCAAGTCTTTCGATTCTAATGGCGCGGAGGCGAAATTCTGTTTGTATTCAGAGAGAAATCATTATTATTACAAATAATTTTACCTGGGTCATCTACTGGAAATGAATGAAGGAAATACCTATTTCTACCACTATACCTACCTAGTAACTACTTTCGCCCTGTGCTGTGAAATGTATACATTTTTTAATGTAATAATGTTTTTTGTGACAAATTCATGGAATTTAACTATGACGATGCGTGTATTTGTTTTAGGAAGAGAATATTTCAGATTTAGATTTCGCCATAGTCGATAATACAGAGTGTAACAAAACTCGATGTAAAAGCGGGAAACCAGTGAATCTACATCGTATTTGGAGACGATTGTGTAATATGACTTTTTAATCTGAGCTTCAAAAATAAATTTTTTTGTTCTCACAAAAGTATATTAAGCAAAATTGCTCAAATTCTTATTAAATGTGTTTTTTAATTTTGTTTTCTTTACCGATACTATTAATTTGAGTAAATACATGATAATTGATAACAATTTGCAAAAAAAAGTCGAAAAAAATCAACGGTACTCAATTTTCTAGAAAACTAAGGGTCAAATAAAAAAAAAAAAATTCTAGAAAATCAACTCCGAATATGATGTAGATTCACTTCATGTTTTGTGCACTGTACATCGAGTTTTGTTACACCCTGTATAATAATTTGTTATAGTATTAAGCAGCAATCATTATGCCTAGTACATCCTATTTCCTCTTCCCCAGGTGCTATATCTGCGCGGGCACGTTCCCGCACTCGTCCATGGAGTGGCTGTCCACGTCGGCCGAGTACATGAACTCGCACGCGATGCACTTCCCGTGCCTGGCGGGGGGCGCGCGCGCCGCCGTGGCGGGCGCGGGCAGCGCGGCGGGCCGCGTGCTGGCGTGCTCGCGCGCTGCGTGCACCACCTCGCGCAGCAGTGGGAGACCATGGACGCCGACCGGGTGCCCCTGGAACACCGCAGGTAACCGCACTTCTTGGCACAATACTAAAACAGTTGAGTGAAGCAAATCCAATACATGGAGTAACAAAACTCCTAGTACAACCCGAATACTGGTGAATCTACATCATATTTGGAGTCGAATGTGCAATATGACTTTTGAATCTGAGCTTGAAACAAATTTATTTAGCTTTTTAACAACGTTTTGAACGTATACAAATACTTGTAGACAAATTACTGGATTATACCCATGCTGGACTGATAGATTGCCAAAAAAATGCTTAGCCATTTTCTCAACAGATGTCACTTATTAGAAATCTGTCAAAAAAACCAACTCACATGTGGATACTTCTGTACAAACTCAACATACATAGAAGTTTCAAAAATTTGTCATATATTGTTGTCAGATGATGGGCGGAATGGGGAATGTTGTAATACATCAAGTGGCCACTTAACCCAGACAATGACAAGCCCTGTAAACGCCTAGATAACCCACATTCGTTTCCAGAGTTTCTCTGTCTCTGTTGAGATATCAATTTATTTTGCTTCTCGTAAAAGCTTTCAAAAGTACCGCCGATGAAAAAAAATTGCACGAATTCTTATTAAAATTCGGTTTTTGCTATTGTTTTCTTTATGGAATGTATTAATCTGACTAAATAAATGATATTTGATAACAATTTGTGAAAATTTCTTAACAAAAAAAATCAACTTCTTACTGAATTTTCTCAAAAACTATGGGTCTAATAAAAAAAAACAATCCTACAAAATCGACTCCAAATATTATGTAGATTCACCGGTTTCCCCGCTTGCACATCGAGTTTTGTTACATCCTGGATATCCCCATAGTTGTTCTGTGGGCCAGGTTAGTTTGTGCTATTGCTCTCCTACTGGATCTAATCTAATCAGGGACAATCTATTACTGGCTACTGCTTGATCTGTGATGCGGATAATAATGTTGAGGTTTTGTTGCAGATATAATATACCATCCCCGATGCCCTCCAACTGCTCGGCCAACGGAGAGAGAATCATCCCCACCCCGCCCTCCACCACGTCCGAGAGGACGATAGCTTCTAATTCCGGTAATGTCACATCTCACACTGCTCTGCTCATTAAGCGTACTTGGTTTGTCCGATAAGTAATGTCCGTGATTTTATTATACATGGAGTAACAAAACTCGTAGTACAACCCGATAACTGGTGAATCTACATCATATTTGGAGTCAAATGTGTAAGATAATTTTTGAATCTGCCGCTTTCCCATAGAAATATATTCCTCAATTTTCCCCCTGGAATTTAACATTAGAGCAATCATTTTTTCACACTTTTTCGATATCGACCAGATGCGTGTTTGTATCATCTTATTTTTTAAATAATTTATTTATCTCCTTTGACAAATAAAATATTTAAAAAAATAAAACTATACTGGTGGATATCTAAAAAGTGTGAAAAAATGATTGCTTTTATGTTGAATTCCAGGGAGAAAATCGAGGAATACATTTGTATGGCGAAGCGGCCGCAAGTCATGTGGCGGAGTATGCTCTTAATGAGTACCAAATTAAATTAAGTTTAAATTTTTTTTTAAAAGAAAAATTTTTGTTTACAAAGAAATACATAAAATCACATATACACTAGAAAAAATAAACAAAAATCCCACCAAGGCATAGCCTGTTTGTGGGTATACTGTGAAAGTCAATGTGAATGTGTTCAAAAGAGAAAAATATAAAATGCCTTGATATGAGTTTTGAGACGTGTGGAATGTTTGTGTATAACGTGTAGGTCTGCTTGCAGCGTGTACCTCAATATACTGCTTCCTGTGCGGCCTCCACTCGGACTTCACGCTGGCGAGAGTGCTGTACGGACACCCGCAGGGGAACGCGCCCTATTTTCCTAATTTATTAACGCACCAGGTAAGCCCAACTTCACTTTGTTATTATTATTATAGGCAGGCAGCTTTTGCTGGTGCGCCTATATCTCTTGTACTGCTTCTCGTCTGCCTTCTGCATCTACTGACCATAGTGGAGTGGACAACTAGGCCTGGCAATTTGTTCCAGTCTGAAATTACCCTACTGGGAAGGAAGTTTTTCTTAGGGTTGAGGTAAAATTGGGGACGATAGAGATTCCAGTTGTGGCCGTGTATATTGGTTTTTGGATTCAGCTGATACATCTCACACAGGGGGCAGTCGTAGTAATCATTTAGTATCTTTAGTAAGTTTCGATTAAACCCCGTCACAAATATTATATTATACAAGTTTCTAAGTAAAGTGGTGTTTGATTTCAGAGTTTACCAAATGCCGAGCAACTGAGAGGAGACGGCTCGGCCCTAGTCTGCACATTTTGCTATCATTCCTTATTAAATCAATGGAGAAGGTATTTATTCCAAGCTTTATACTCACACCGATATCCCTGAACCAAACATCGTGGCGTTTCATCACTCTTTCAGTAAAACGCCATTAAATTGCGCATATTTGCGATCCCAATAGTTAGTATGATTAGAACCAGTGTTATATGTCGATGGTTGATGTAGCCTAAAGAAGTTTTGCCTGCCCGTACAGATACGAAGCGGCCGTAGGTTTCGCGATGACCCCCCCGGACCAGAGAACGTACAACACGCACGACTACTGCTGCCTGCTGTGCTCCGTCACCACTTATAGAAAGCGAGTTAGAGCGCTACCAATCAAAGTGAGTATCCTTCCTTCCTTCCTGTCAATATAGCGACATGTAGATACAGGTCGATACAAGGTTGATATCGTCGATATTTTGGTAATCTCCGCCCAGGTCTGAATGGGCTTGGAAACCGAAATACAATATTTATAGTTTTATAGTTTTTATTCATCATACAAAATCTTTACAAAATTTAAATGATTATATCTCTGTTTTTGATTATCCGATTCATAAACGGATTGCACGGATGACCTTGTGATTTTTCGATAAATTTTTCTGCATTCACAGAAAATTTTGGTTAACAAGCCCATTGTCCATGTCTTCTCACAACTTCCAACTAGTTTTAATCACTTTTGTCACCCAAAATATGGTCGTTTTTACTTTTTCTTGGTGCAGTTAACACGCTGGGCTACCATGCACGAGGTCGCGGGTTCGATTCCCAAGGGGTTCAAAATATAGAATATATTTAAATATGGTTTTTTACACAAAATATTTCATCGGAGGGTAAGACTGATCATCTTGCCTTTGTGTAATAAAATGATCTAGATACTCTGTAGTCGGTGGTCCAATGCTGTGCCCTTAATAAGGATATTATATTTTTGTCTCGATCAGTTCTCCCGCAGTATTGATCCTACTCGAGTGGTTTAACCTTTAGCCCCAGTGCGTAGTAATATGACTTGGATGAATAATAAAGGTGAACCTTTTATTTTTCAGGAATTCCCCTTCCTTATACACAGGCGAAACGAAAGTTCGCTACTCTTAGAAAATGGAGACTTCGCAGTCGTCTGCCTCGATTGCTACGAAAGTCTCAGGTATACACAATCTCTATACTTTATTTTTATTTATTTTATTGTTTTTACGCCAATAGGGCTTTTACATAGACATTTTTAAATAATTACACGGTAGGTAGCTATTCAATACCGCCAGAGATGGCATCCAGACACTGTTCCCTAAAATGCACTAGATTTGTGTTGAAAACATCAATATTGTTAGTATACTTGTTAGCCAGTGCGTGCTATATCATTCCATGGCTCCAAGGCTTGAAATGAATCTAAGCCAAGTTCAGAATATATTTTATTCGTGCAATTGAGGCATATAGAAACAAAAACGGCAGTTTCCACAATCTTAAATTGTTGGTAATCACGAAAAACGTTTGTTAAGTTCTGCCATTCTGCCGTTTTTGTATTGGACAATGCCGTTTTTGTTTCAACAACAAAGCTTTAAATCTAAAATTAAATGGATTAATGCCGTTTTTTTGAAAAACAAATATTCTATGGAGAAAATATATAACTTTCCAAACAAAACTGCATATTTAACTCATTTTCGACTGCAAGTGGACACTGCCGCCTTTGTTTCTATATGCCTCAATTGTATTCAGTTCTATGATATTCATCCCAAATGAATTTGAAATCTGCAAGAATGTTTTAACAACAAAATTCCGAAACCAACATTTGTTTTGACAGCATAGTTTTATTTGGAAGCATGGCTATGGCATGGAAAAATTACTCTGGAGTACTCATATTTAGTACTAAGGGATCAATCCCACCTCCACCCGCGACTGTTATAGTGTCCTTGGGGACTCTCTGTCAGTCACGCTATTTTATGCAGGACTTATGCCTAATTTTTGCTGTTGCAAATGCATAAGCAAATTGCAGGGCCAAAGTTTCCAAGTGAAGTTAAGTCAAGAGGACGACAGCATCGATCAAGTCAAAAGAAAATCATGATGCCGCCACCCTTACGATCCCTCAGTGTCTCCGTATCGAAATTCTCTTATTTTTTCTTTATTAATGTACATAAATAGTACTAATAGATGCAATGGGTTTAAAGTGCTCCAAGTTGGAACAGGTCTAGCCAGCGTGTCTGACCTGTGCATTAGCGGGCAACAAAGCACCGTAATTCGACGTTGGATTCATGACGAGGATTCCGGGGTTGTCCCGGTGACATCACTAAAATTAAAAATTATGTGACTTTTCTCAACCCTTTCAAGTATTTTTTTACATTTCCCAAGTGTCGAGAGAGAAAACAATTTATTCTCTGCTGGATGGTTTTTAAATCCAACAGAATATCCAAACAGAACTTTGCATCCCTCAGAACTTTCCTTTCTATACAGGGTGTAACAAAACTCGAGGTACAAGCGGAAAACCAGTGAATCTACATCATATTTGGAGTAGATTTTGTAGAATAAAATTTTTTGATTTGACCCTTTGTTTTTGAGAAAATTGAGTACGAAGTTCATTTTTATTCCGATAAATTTTTGCAAATTGCTACCAAATATCATGTATTTAGTAAAATTAATACTACCCATAAATAAAACAAAATAAAATACAGCATTTTAATATGAATTTGTACAATGGCGTTCTTTCCGATTTTTTATTTTATACTTCAAAAAATTGATTGAAAAATTACAATATCAAGGGAATATTTTTAAAATTTTTACGATGTCATATGAATTTTCTAGCCCGGTTTGAAATAGCGCTTTTTCAAATCGCTCGCAAAATCCTCCATTTAGTGCGCATGCGGTGTGACGTCACAGCAATATAGGCGCTTACTATGGAATGAATTTCACGCCTTTCACGGTGGACGGGTATGACGTCATTAGCCAATAACGGGCGTTAAAAATCATTCGTATTTTCGTGTTTTTAAAGCATAAATTTATTAATAAAAACAACATTTTTCAGTATTGTGTTTTATATCGTTGGAATTGTAAAAATATACTTTAAATATTTATAACGTTTTTAAGAACCCCATTTTACTTAATCTGCGGTACTAATGAAAGCTTTTATGAGAAGAAAAAAAAAAAATCTAGTTCAGATTAGAAAGTCATATTACACATTCGACTCCAAATACGATGTAGGATTCACCAGTTTTCGGGTTGTACGATTTTTGTTACTCCATGTATGTTCCACTGGAAACGTTTAGAAGATTCTGTGAAATTGTAGAGTTTACTGGCTCTTATTACAGTGTTATTATTATAATTGTCTGTTCCCAGGTACCACAGTCCCTGTCCGCAGCCCGGCCTAGTAAAAAGAACAACTCCCCCAAGCACAGTTCCGGCATCGACAGGACCAAGTCTGGATCCAAGATCATCTCCTCGCACACCATTCCTGAGAAGCAAGACCAAGGTAAGTCTCTCTCTCTTCATTTTGTGTATTTGTTTCTTTTCGTTTGATATAATTTGCAGCCGTCGTTCTTCGTCTCCAAATGACAGCAAATAAAATGTTATATCCGTTACGAATCCTCAGATTTTTTAATTACGATTTTTTAATGATACAAAACAGGCTCTGTTTTAAACGAAAATGTCAAATATTTGTTTATGGTTCTTGAAGTATTTATTCTAATTTAAAAATTCTGGAACATGCGAGTCACGGCACCTAACTCGGGCCCAAAATTCAGATGTTTGAGTCTTTAACAAGCAAAGATACAAACATCTTGTTGATTCACTACACAGATGAAAAAACAGACAGCTTAGAAAATCTAGTTACATGTCTCCCCAACAAACAGGATCGTGTTATGTCCACGGAGCTAGCCACCAGACAAGTGTAATGGTGCATTGCACCCCCGATATTAGATTCCCAAATGTAGGGGCACTAATGGTTAAGCCCGCTATATATGGGACAGTTTACTACCATGTTTTTTGTGCAGTCTGAAAACGGTCCCGTATAAAGCTAAAACTGCATGAAAAACTGTGTGCTAGTGTCAGATTTAAGCTGACATGACAGTCAACGTTTTTTATGTAAACGTTTAAGTAGACATTGGTTTATTGTATGCTTTTAAATACGTAAAAAAACAATAACATATTTACATTATTAGCTAAATATACAATTTCCTGAGAGCAAACATACGATAATAACTTACAATCGCGTTTCAAAAATACACATATTTAGCGTGTCTTTTGACAGAAGTTTGACAGACTGCACAGTTTTTCTGAACAAGAAACTGTGTAGTTTTTTGAACAAGAAACTGTCCCATATAAAGCGGGCATTAGTTAAGCAACCCATTGTATGCTGTGAAAACAAATGCATGATTTTTAGTCCCGATCATATGTGTAATAAAAACTGTAAATGATTATATCTCGCTTATTAATTATCCGATCTACGAACGGATTGCACTGATGGTTCGTACATCTTCTGTCACCCTCACACACAGTCTGCATTCACAGAATTTAATTTTTTTACAAGCCCTTTAATAAGCGAGAAGTGGTTATTCAACGTTTGCGTTTTTTATAAAATGCAATTGGTGATGTTACCGATCGCATATAAATTTTTGTAAAACTCAAAGTTTTAATTATCGCACCTTGCCGATTAATCGTCAGATTTACAAACAGATTGCACTGATGGCCGAGTGATTTTTCGTTTTATTTTTCTGTGTTCACAGAAAATTTTACGAGATCATTGCCTTTTCAAACCAAACGCCTGTGGCTCCCCAATATCTATAGTAAGCTGCCTTCCACAAGGCTAAACAGGTGTGTTGCACGCACACAGGTAGCCGCCTGACCAGCGTAACAGCGTAACGCGACCCCGTCATTAGATTAGGTAGTTAGTGAGGGAGGAACGCTCGGGGGTAGAAGTACAATTTGTTGCCGACCGCTCTACCCCAGTCATGTTACATATTACTTATTCACTATGCTGTGCTTCACCGACCACACAATTATTGGGGTGCGTTGATTTACTGAAAATGTCATGCGATGCATATTGTCATATTATATATACATGGAGTAACAAAACTCGTAGTACAACCCGAAAACTGGTGAATCTACATCGTATTTAGAGACGATTGTGTAATATGAATTTTTGATCTCAGCTTGAAAAAAAATTTTTTTTTTCTCACAAAAGTTTTCATAAGTATGGCAGAATAAGCAAAATTGCTCAAATTATTATTAAAACGCTTTTTTTAATTTTGTTTTCTTTATGGATAGTATTAATTTGACTAAATACATGATATTTGATAACAATTTGCAAAAAAAAATCGAAAAAAAAAATCTACTTTGTACTCAATTTTCTCAAAAACTAAGGGTCAATTAAAAAAAAATTATTTATAAAATTGACTAATGTTTCCCTCGGCACGGGATATCCCAGTGAGGGAACATTATATAATAAAAAAATTAATATAATTTAATATAATATAACCTACAATGTACAAGTTCAAATAAATAAAAGTGCATCTTCCACATGTGGCATATTGTATTGATTATTATGGCCCCCCCGCTGGGTGGGGGCGGGCTGCCCCTGGCCGGTGAGCTAATTGAAAAGCTATCAGCATACCACCACCGCACCCCCTCGGCCAGTTCATCGCTAGCCGGAGTGCATCATTGCATCAGGTTGCATTATGCAATATATCCATTGATAAACACAGATTTTGGATGGATTGAGATTTATCTCTGTGGTTGATCTCCTTAAGAGCATGCACTGTCACGTGATCCGCAGCCATTTTTCCATACAGACGTATTTCTCGATTTTCTCCTCGTAATTTAACATTAGAGCGATGATTTTTTCACACATTTAAGATATCGATTAGATGCGTGTTTGTATCGTCTTTTTTTATTTTTTAAATTAATTTATCCAGTTTAAAAAATAAAATATCAAAAAAATAAGACGATACAAACCTGCATCTGGTCGATATCTAAAATGTGTGAAAAAATCATTGCTCTAATGTTAAATTCCAGGGAGAAAATCGAGGAATACGTCTGTAGGGGAAAGCGGCTGCGAGTTGCGTGGTGGAGTTTTGGGATCCTTCGCTTTATTTTTCTACATTCACAGAAAAAATTGTTTTACAATTCCACTAGTGGTCATTAGTATTAATTAATTTAAATTATTTACGAAGGTCCATTAACAGTATTTAAATAAATAATTGATTGACACTGATCCATGTTCCATTCAGCAAGTCGACGTCGAGGTATTAGTAATCAGTCAGGATTTACATAATACATAAATATAGTTACACATATACACGATTGTGATACAGCGACTGTCCTATTTCAAAACACACCAATGGACAAAATAATTTTTACATTCAAAATTTTATTGAAAGTTAATGTTTTGGTTAGTAAATTTTTTATATTATGAAAATAAATCAAAACACTTCCAATGTAGTTTTATACAAAAATATCGTCGCCCTCATGGAAAAACATGCAGTTTTTGTCAAAATCAAGTTATTTACACCGGGAAACTTGTAATTTTGCAAAAATACTATCTTTAAAAATTTTGATATTTCGTAATTATTTTTTTTTTTTTTTTTGTGGAACATTTTAATTTTTTAAGTGTGAATTCACAACCCTAAATAGGAGCAAAAAACCAATGAAAACCGTTATATTCTATGTTTCGTAGCTTTAATAATTAGAGCGATTAGAAAATTAATTTCAAAAACTTTAAAAAGCCTGTATCTCATAATGTATGTTTTTTCATTGGCGAGTTTTTCCACGAGGGCGAAAAAAGGATTTCTATAATAGATATATATATATATATAAAAAAAAAAAAAAAAAATTAATCTATGCAATCTTATGATATTTGCACATATTTCAATTTGTAAATACTATTTTCAATAAAGCCTAAGCGGCTTGTGCTTGAAAATAGGAATCGAGTCGTGTCGAAGTGGGGATTCGAACCGACGATCTCTGGACTCAGAGACCGCGACGCTATCCACTGGGCCACCACCCGTTCAAATTTACCCGTTTTCACCCGCTTTATTAACAAAAAATATTACAAAATGGTTAAATAAATAGTGCACCCTGTGCACAGGGCATTGTAAATACACTTAAAGTACATGAAAAATTAAAAAATAGCCATAATACAATACAATAAAAAAAATATTGAAAAAAAATATACGACTGAATTTGTCAGTTGGCATATTCTGAAATAGAACTGCCCGTTGGGACAGGGGTAATACTAACCAAACACCAAACACCCCCCAGTATCTACTATCTGGTAGGGGAGGGAGTCCTGCCACCCGCTGCATGTAACATGCACTTTACCGCCTGATCGAGTAGTGACCCCTGCGGTACACCGTGGGCGGCGGCGGCGTCGGTCGACTTTGGCTCAGACTCATAGTCGTGAAACGGGCCAGACCTATTGAAGCTATTGAAATTTCGATTCTGCACCGCGATCACAGACGTATCTGCGTCGCAGTTGTGACGGTAATCGATACAATCTCAGTAATCAGAAAAATCACCTCCTTTTTAGCGATCTTACTGGGATCGAAACTCGAGACAATTCCAAATAATCCAGCGTTTTTGCCATTTACGACACCGCGCGGGCTGCGAAAATCGAATTTGTAGTATAAAAATCAAGGATCTTTTGACGTAGGGATAAGGCATTAGCATATATGGCGCGTGTGACAACTTTCACGAGAAGCTGGCGGATTCCAACCGATCACATCGTTTGTTTTTCAAATGCCACAAATATATAGGACGTGCCGTCGTTGCGAAAAGGGGCTCTTGAGAAATCATTAAGTTTTTTTGTTGTTCATACGAATTAAAAAAAAATTACAGCTGTACTTTAATTATTTTTTTAAATATTTATTTACACCCCCATTCCAACCTTTTTTTCGATAGGTTTATGCGGTGATTCGGTATGGTGCTATTGAGTGCTTTTTTTTATCACCAAAAACGTTTTTTTTTGGTAAAATATTCGGCAAAACATCACTCGTTTTTCTCTGTACTAAATTTTCGCATTCCGACAAGAACTTTTTCTGGACGAAAAAAACTCCGCGGACCCCTGCAATAAATCGAAAATAGACAAAATTTCCATTTCAATGATATCTTAAAACCGTGTCTAACTGGAAAAATAAGGGAATTATAACGTTTTCAAAGTTGCATAATTATTTTGCATCGAAAATGTGTATGACCTACCCGAAACGTTCAAAGTGAATTGGGGACCCGTTGATTTTTTAAGAAAAGTTCCTGAACAAATTGATATAAATTTTCCCATTTGTTTGCAGATGCAAATATTTTTCAAAATCAAGTACCCACTCGTATTTGAAACTGCGCTTTTGCGCTAGATGCTAAATCTTTTTTTCAAATCAATAGCTTTTCTTTTGTCACTTATAATTCAACTCACGTAATATTATTATACATGCTTGACAAATATTCTGCATGGATGGAGATTCTTTTCTGGAAATTTCGTCTATTGTATAACTGTTTCTGGATATTTGGGGCTACTTTTAAGGGAGTACTTTATTCATTAAAAACAGTGGAAATTGACCGGACCATGGTTTATTTCTCTTAAATGATTCGACTATTACCTGTCACAATTGCAGCATCTTCTATGATGCACTTGGATCCTTGCCGATCTACTCGAGTAGAAGGGCGCACTCAACGGCTACCTTGACGGACGGACATGGTGGGGGGCTGAGGTCGCTAAGCGCCTACTTCGGCGGCCTGGTTCGGTCGCCGAGCCGCAGGAGGCAGCACCGCTGCAGTGGGGCGCGACCTGTGAAAATGGAGATCAAAGGTTATACGCGGGATACTTAATGTAAACAGTGGTAAAAATAAACATATTTTTAATGTAGAGCGCGGTACGGTCGTGGATCTTGGACCCACGACTACACTGTTTCTATGTGTTTTATGATAAGTGTTAAGGATTCTTACAATAAGCTGAAGGCGCATTTGCGCGAAGTCTTACGATCGATTAATTTATTGAGTAAATTAAATCTGCGTTTTTCCAAGGTTTATAATGATCTCTTTTGTTTACTATTATGGGAACATCATGGACATCTTTTATGGAACATTATGAAACAATGAGGTGAAATCCCACTTGCATACGGAATTGAATTTTAATAAATGCTTTTCGTGATGTAGACGCGAAATATTTAAAAATTGAATTGAGGATGGAAAAGATCCAAAAAACGCACGCAAAAAATCATTAAAAAAAATGTTTGAAAATAGCATTTTCATTTCCAAAATCTTAAAACCAATGTCGTCACGCCCTTGTATATAAGCGCGTAGTGTTTTTTTCCCGGGTTGTACGTTTTTTTTAAAAACCACCCGTAGGCCGCGTTCCTAGGCATTGTTTTAATATTTGGTATACATCTACCATGTACAAGCTTTCTATTGACATAAAAGATGGGCCGCAATTTGCAGTTTCTGCCCTTGTATACAGCTGTTAAGAGTATATGAAGTTGAGTCGACGTTATATTTTATCTAGTGATTCCCGCGTCAGTTTGACATAGATTTTTTGGACAGGTTTTTTGTTAATGGCTGGAGAAATACCACATGCCTTAAACAAACGTTATTATGGACGTTCACTCCATTGCAAAATGGGGACGGCAGTTTAGTTCTAGTGTATTTTTAGGCGGTATTTGGAATGTTGCAATTTGTTAAAAAAATAGTATCTTCAGTTCAATCGATATATATTAAAAAATTGAATGTTAAGATTTGTATATATTGTTTTCTTCTATAGATTTCGTTATAAAACCGCTTATTCGATTGCAACTTTAAGTTGTTCTTATAGGGTTGTTTTATTTCACTCTCACTTGGGAAGGTTTCCTTGCTTTTATAACATCCATCATTTTAATTTTTGTTATTTGAGTTTTGATTATAATTTTGTGACAGGTCCGGGTGAATTTTAGATTGCGCATTTGTACCGATTAGAACGCATAGCTAAGCTACATCTAAGCTTATTAAAAATTGTCGTCCAAATTAATGCTGTACAGCAAAAAGGCGCCTTATTCGTTTTCATTAACTTTTAGACAATTTTTTTTTTATACACCTCGAACTTTCAAATTTACCATTTTTTAAATTTATTTTACCACCCCGATTTCGGACCTTTTTTTTACACTAAATAAGTAGGTGAATTGGTTGTTGAGCTTATCGAGTGTTTTTTTACCTTCCGAAAATGTTTTTTTTGTTCAGATTTCTGTTTGTTAGTTTTCATCGTCAATTTTTTTCTTTCTTTCTTGAGATAAAAATCGTCTTGGACAAGGGCTTTTTTCTACTGATCGGAGTAATAACTCTTGCAGAGCTCTTGTTTTTTGCATATAAATAGAAAGAAGACATTATTTCAAGTTCATAAGACACCTAAAATCGTTGCTTGCTGGGTATTTTTTAAATGTCTTCACAATCGTCTATTTTCTGTATAACGTGTCGGTATGTACGAGGAAGTTAGAACTAGTTTTAATAACATGATTTTTTTTACTATGTATTATTTAAGTTTATTCTGTTATATTATTTTGTTCATGCTATGGATTAATAGTTAATGTCATTTTAACTCAGAAAGTGTGATTTCGTAATAGAGATAAGTAGTTCCGGTTACGCATTATATAATTCGTTTGTGGAGTGTTATATTTATAGGTAGTATCTTACCTGGGAAGTGTTTTTTATTTCTCCTTTCGAGCTACCAAGATATCTTTGTTTGAAAAATTTTGGTGCCATGTTTGTCTACTACTACTATTCCCTTTATCCGCACCCCACATGGTGCATGTAGGGCGTCTGCATTTGGTTTGACACCAAAGTGCAGTGTACTCTTGATCATTTTATTGACGTGAGGTCAGTACTTACGCTTCAGGTCCCAGGCAAGGTATCGCACATGAAATTATTTAGATGGAAAGTAAATTAACATGTAAATAATATCAATATTTCATCTTGACCCTCTACGGGCGAATCGGGATCGGCGTCCTATTACACGGTAGTTTATAAATGGGCTACCACTGTTTTTGGCTTACGAGAGAGTGAACACTTATGGAGTCAATCATGAGACTCGCCACAATATCCCGAAAAACATTTCTATATATTTCTATTTGTTTTGTATAATGCCGGTATGAGTTTTAAATTTTTTTTCTTAGTTTTTTTTTTTAAATGTATATAAATTATCATTCTCCAATTACGTCTATTTACTGGAATTGCCTTCCCATGCACAGCATATGGATTTGTTTATATTTCCAAATCCGGCGGGCGTACCACCCCCCTACCTTTTTTCGTAAAATAATGTAGGTATCGTTTTAGATGGGGTTTTTTAAGGTGCTGATTTCGAATTTAGAGTTTATTTTAAAGCCAAGATGGCGGACGCAAACGTTTTTTTTCATCAATTAAAGTTGGGTATCGTTTTTTAAGGGGTTTTTAAGGGTCCTGATTTCGAATTTAGCTTTTATTTTTAATCACAAAGATGGCGACGCATCCTTTTTTAATTCTAAAATTAAAGTTTGGTTATCGTTTTGAGGAAATGAGTTTAAGAAATAAAACCGTTTTTAAGGGGTTACTTGATTTCGACCTTTGTGCTTTTTATTTTAAATTCCAAGTATGGCGGGACAAAGCTTTTTTTTTTTTTTTAATCAGAATAGATAGTTGAATTGGGGTATCGTTTTAAGGTTATTGGGGGCCCTGATTTCGAATCTTTGCATTTATATTGTTTCCAACATTAAGACCTGGCGGTTACTGAAGGATGTCTCTTTCTTTCACACAAAGTGGAAGCATGGGCATCTGATTTAATCGTTTTATTGGCGGGCCCAAGCTGATTTCCTCTCAATTTTCACAAACGGGTATCGTTAATGTTTGGCTCTGATTTCAAATTTACAAGATGGATATCCACGACGCCACCTTTTTTTTCATAAAATGAAGATGGGTATCGGTTTTAGGGTCGTTTTTGGGCGTCATGTTTCTCGAATTTAAGCAGTTTGTTCGGAAAATTCAAGATGGCGGACACATGATTTTTTTTCATAAAATGAAGGTTCATGCATCCTGTTTTTTTAGGGCGTTATTCGCGTACTGATTTCATTATTTAAAGTTTATTTTGATATCCAAGATGGCGGACGCACCTTTTCTGTTCATAAACTCTGAAGATGGGTATCGTTTTTAGACGATACGGGCGTCCTGATTTTGAATTAAGCGTTTATTTTTAAATCCAAGATGGGCGGATCGCACATCTTTTTAATAAATAAGATTTCCGTATCTTTTTAAGGGTTTGTGGGTGACCTGTTTTCGAATATAGAGTTTTTATTTGAAACCCAATTTGACGGACGCACCTTTTTTTTCATCTAAGAGTAAATTCCATTCATGCGTCGGACCTGCCAAACACATTAAAAAAAAAAAAAAAATGTCCCTGGGTGTCTTTTTCAAGGGTAATAGAAGCCTTTCATATTAAATTTACGAGTCGGACATTGCCAAGAAATTTTAATTGTTTATAGCCAAAAAGACGGATAAACAAAAAAAATATATTATAAATACCATTACCCAACCTGAAGCACTTGAAAAATAAAGTCACCAAAATAAAATAAATGACATTTACACTTACTATCCTTTATACATACGAGTATACACATTATACGAGTTATTCAATTTTCATAAATGCATTTATCATCAGAAAGAAAAATACAAAGCATTCCTTTTATTTACCAATTCCCATAAAGAATACGAGATAAAATCTTTCAAATTTCAATCGATATTTCTAGAATTACCTGTTTCTTCTGCGGGCAGCAACGCGACGGGTATAAGCTTAGTAACTTATAAAAAAAAATTAAATATATTTTTTTTTGTTTAGTTAAATAGTAAGTTTTATAGAAAAAAATTTTTACTTTAGAAAACAGTGGATTCCCTCATTCTTCATATTATGTAAAAGGTACCGATCACCGTTTGTATGAAATAAATATGCGTAGAGAAATTACCTCGCGTTTACGACGCGTATTATTTCAAGCGATACTTATCTTTTTATGCCACATACTATTTGCGAATTTGGCAGTACACAACGGAGTTCTGGTACCAACCCTTATGTATGGTAGTGAAGCGTGGTGTTGGAAAAAGAAGGATGAAAGTAGACTGATTGCTGTTGAAATGCGATCTATTGTGTGTAAAGACTATGTATGATAGGTGTTACAATTGTCGAAATTTAGAGCAGAGTGCAAGGCTGAGATAAGCATTATCGACAAAATTAAGAAAGGGCTTTTACGATGGTTTGGTCATGTGGAGCGAATGAGTGATGAAAGATCGGCTAAAAAGAAGTTTGAATGCAAGCGTGCCTGGATGGAGAAGCCGCGGAAGGCCGAGAAAGACATGGCATGACCCCAAGTACTTGAAAGTGGTCATGTGAAAAGTCGGAATAATCGGCGTTATGTGCATGAGAAGATGTATGAATGTAGAGAGGAAGCCAAGGAAGTCTGCCAGGACAGAGTGGTATGGCGTTCTATCCTCTCTGCCTACTTTCTATCCTCTGAAATGGCGTGATGGTTAGTTAGTTAGTTATGCCACATAATATTTGCCTAAAAAATATGTCGCCTTTATGACGCGAATTGTATCTCTTATTTTGAAAAAAGTGATAAATCATAACTTGTTCGATACGCTTACTTCACCCTCGTTGTAAACGGCAGGACCACCACGAATTACATATCGACGCCTCCTTCGTATAATATCGTAACCCACAAAATGCGATTTTACAGGAGGAGCATTTGAAAATATTTTCGTTCATACGCATTGGTTTGTAGATACGATAAAATACGCCCCAAAAAAGCCCTTATTATTGGCAAAATTAATTTTTTTGTTTTGGTAGAATTAAAGATATAGTTAAATTACAGACGAAATCCACCAAAAACTCAAATCGACGATTTGTGGGTTACGATATTATACGTAGGAGGCGTCGATTATACTAGTAAAGGACCACAGGGCTGGGACCCTAGTGTGAAGTTTAGAAGGAAAAATCGTATCCATTTAGCATGGAGTTAGAAATCTATAGAAAATTACTCTTTTTTGCGCGTGACGTGAAATTACCAAAATTCGCAGAACACTCATAAATTGTCACAAAACAGAGTCAACAGAGTGCCTTATCCAAATAACGACCCTTTGAGCAACAAATGTAGTAAAAGCCAAAACTTATTTAGGCCAAAATGGCTTAAACAAAATCATTCTAGCAATTCAATGTCGTAAAAGCCATTTTGGCCTTAATGAGTTTTGGCTTTTACGCTATCTGTGCTAGCGAGAAGGACTCTGATATACAATTGTTTCTTAACATGTTTATATTTAATTGATAATCATTATCTCGGAACGTTTTTCTACAACTTGTTTCGTATATCTTCTGTGACTTCTTCTTCTTCTTCTTCATCAGCCATTGTTCGTCCACTGCTGGACATAGGCCTCCCCCATATTGGTCCACTGCTTTCTGTCCTGGGCCTCGAGCTGCCATGCCATCTGGATCCTGCAGTACTTTTTATATCATCTGTCCCATCTTCTTGGTGGTCTTCCTACAGGTCTCCTTGCAGCTCTAGGTCTCCAGTTCAGCAGGCGCTTCGTCCATCGGTCCTCATTCTGGCGTGCCACATGTCCAGCCCATGTCCACTTCAGCTGGGAGATAGCTTCTGTGACTAAATGTTGCATATTCCAAACACTTTTTCTGACAAATCCCTGAACTAAATATCTCTTTCACAATTCAATACATATTTATAGTGAAATGATATAAATAAATAGGACATATTTTCGGTTTTCTCCTGAATTTTCCTTTGTGTTCCATCGTTTGAATAAAGAACCCACGCACCCTGGTCGTAATATTTTCTTTTTGTCACTTGGAAATCGAGCTTCTTCACATCATAATGGTCCCTTCGCTCCGACACTTGTGAAATATCTCTCCCGTGAATTATTTGATCACCCCACGTTGGGCGCCAGTGTAAGGCGACCAGTCAATTTCCGCCCTGTGACATAAAAACACCGACCGGTCCTGCCCTCGAGATTATTACCCCCTACCGCTGCCTCGCCCGTTTTTAAAAAGTGCCAATCTGCTTGGGGATAATTTTCTCTCTCCATCTCTTGATAATAATTATCGCGTGCGATCTCTCCTATCGCGTTCTCTGTCCCCTTCTGGCTCGATGGTTTCCCGATCGCCTTGCTCCCTGTCTCGCTTTATTATGTTCGATGATAGCTCTATCCGCATGTTCGCCTCTCGCTCAGATCATGGGCGGCTGTAGAGCGCCGTCCCACTCCCGCGCGCGTTTTCCTATACTACCCGTCTGGGGAATGGGGCTTATGCCGAGAGGTTTGTGGCGTTCAAAAGGTTTTTCCTTCATTTAAATTTTCTTATAATTTAACCTCGTCGATAATGTCGACTGCTGTTTCATAATGAATGAAAAATGAAGTATCAATACAATATGCGATAATACAATTAAGCTGTGTTAGTAAAAAAACGGTATCAATCAACAGAATTAAATAAATCACTTTTTGGTGCATATTACGATAATTAACAAGTTGTAAATTCTTTAGTATCTTAAGTCCTCGCGTATCTATATGAGAAAGAAGTCCAGAGCCATATGAGCGATTTTTCAATTGTGCTATTTTTAGTCCAGAATAGGGTCCCAGGTAGTCTTTACAGATTTAAGTTGTGTATCGATGTATTTTTTAGTGTCGTAAAATCATTCCTATTCTAAAGCGTCTGTCGGTTGCGTCACAGTTGACAGTTAATCTCTATGTCTTATTATTATAATTTATTCAACCACTTCAACAGGCCTGGGGATCGATTCTACTAAGGTTTAAGACATTTTACCGATTCCCTTAACTGTCACAACTGTCACTTGTCAAAAATCGTAGAGTAGAAACTTGGGTAGAATCTCTCAAGGTCTATGCATACCACAAGACATAAAAGATGAACATTTTTGGAGAAGCGAAGAATTCGTCGAATAAGTGAGGTTAGAGATAAACGATAGATGACAGTTCGGCGAGAAATGGGCGTCTAGTGACGTTTGGGTTTACGACCTGAATCGCAGGGCAGGAGGCCCAATAACAGAGGGGAATAACTAACACCTTGGCTTGAGAAAATCACCTTTGATTTTTGTATTCTCCCGTGAGTCCAGCATCTTAGCCATTGCGCTACGAGGGCCGCCACTTCTGAGCCTGATAAGTGATCCTTTACTAATAACAATGTATGTGTCGGCGTGACGAGATAATGTTTTTGATGAGAGTGTCAATCCTAGTTTTGTTATTTCATCAGTTCGTGTGGGTGATTCGGTAATAGTGTTTGGAGGAAAATCGTCTCGAACGTTCCGGCCCACGGCCGGCGCCCCCGGTGCGCGGCGCGCGGCGTTCCGGCGGAGTTTCCATTTGTTTTTCCCGCATTACGTGTCGGGCCGACCGCTCTCTCGTGAATAATGTACCGGGTACCGGCCCGCCAACTGTGGCTCCCGCCGCCTGACTTGTCTTCGCCGCACACAAACCCAGGGGCGTTGGTGAATTGTTATTACTACGCCGCCGCTTCCATCCCTTATCCGGGGCACTGCATAGGTAGTAGTTACACCATTGCGGTGTATTTTGATCATTTTACTACACTAATGCTGATTGACTATTAGTCGAGTTAAAGTACATTTTCGGTTCTTTTGTGGGCCATGTCAGAGTGAGGGCCTGACTTGGTAAAACACGCGGGACCTGGCGGTCAATCACTTGCCTTGGTGGCATTTTAGGAGCGGATGGAATGATGATGATGAATAGTTTACTATGCACTTCAATCAATTACTGCAGACCCGTATTTACTATACGGTCTCCTGAAATCGGAAAATATTCAGAATGGCTGCGATGTATTCTCCTCCGTAAAGCTTGTAGCTTATTTTTACAGAATGTCCGCTGCATCCCATTCTCTATTGAGAGGTGTAGGGCATTTACATATTATTATTATTATTACTATGGATAATTTATATAGCGCCGTTTTCGTATAAATATACCTCAAGGGCGCTTTAAATATTGAATTTAACGGCTCGGGAAATTTAAAGTGAGTGAAAACTCAATTTCCGAGTAGAAAATACCATTGTCAAAATGAATCAAAAGATTTTGAGAACATATAGGTCTTAAGTTTCTTTGGAAACATCACTTCACTCTCACACTTGCACACTTCTGGTGGGAGGGCGTTCCAAGCCACAGGGCCCGCAACCGCAAAAGCGCGCTCTTCAAATTTTGTGCCCTGATTACGGATCGGTACTAATGACCGCGATGTCTTAAGAGGGTTTGTAAACAAACCCCGAAATGCAAAGACAAAATGATACATCATTTATCCAGTTGTACGGATAGAGGTTGACCATACAACATACAGCCGTGAAAATGATAATTTCCCGGCTGTAAATAAAACCTTTCCCCCCAGTTTGAGTAAAGTGTGTTCCGGAACCTCGTTAACCGCAATCGGGTGTCGGGAGCATCGCTTATTATCAGTCTCCCTATACCAAAACTTCCCTTACGCTCCTATACCGCCTCCGTCCCCCTCTGCCGGCCGCGGTGGCGCTACGTGCGTCCCTCTCGCGCGCGCGGCTTCAATCAACCTACATACAACACAACGTACATCCACTTTTTTTTTTCACACACCTACACACACACACTACACACACATATATAATTATATATATATACCGTATTTTGTATCCCCATCCCTCTCGCACTCGCCGTAACGTTTCAATCAACATATTGCCTCTTGTGATGCCGTCCGTTCGCTCTCGTGCGGTTTGTATACACCCAACCCTTTCCATGCCGTAGCGCGTCGCTTTCAGCGCTACTCGATTTTTTCGTCTCCCCGCCGTACAGATTTTATTTGACTTTTCCAACGTAGGCGCTCTTTTTTCCGCTAGTTTTCGATCGATATCGCCGTCTCTTTTTCATCCGATGCTATTATAAATATTATGTATAAATAACAAAAAAGGATAGGCATATTTGTTTACGGTGTTTTTATAGCCGAAAGTAACACTTTTATATCTTTTCTACGTCCCCGACTCCTGAAATTCATGGAATAAATAAATGATTTATATCTATGGGAAACGAACTCGGATAACGCACATTTTGAAAATTATTTACTCCAGGAGTTATAAAAATGGAAATATCGTTTATCTATAGTCAGAAAATGTTAAAGCTACTTGATGAACGTTAACAAAAAATTTTCCCCTGAAAAGAATAAACTGCTATAATATGGTGTTCTGTACTCTACATACAATAGTTATTGTAATTTGTAATATGCGATTTGATTCCTTTTCATTAGCTTCATTCCCTTGCGAGCATCAGTCATAATCACAAACGATTTGAGTCTAAGCTAAGTTGAAAGTTATATTCTACATATTCAGATCTCAGCTTACATTGATTTTACGCCTATGACTTTTGAAACCTGCACTGAGGGATCATTCCCACCTCCAACCGCGACTGTTATAGTCTCTGTCAGTCACGCTATTTTATGCAGGACTTTAAATTTTTGTTGTTGCAAATGCTTGAGCAAATTGCAGGGCCAAAGTTTCCAAGTGAAGTTAAGTCAAGAGGGCGACAGCAACGATCAAGTCAAAAGAAAATCACGATGCCGCCACCCTTGCGATCCCTCAGTGTCTTCGTATCTAAATACATTTTTTTCAAACCTGTACTATACGGAGGATACACCGCCAACGTAACAATGTCGCCAGCGTGTAATAAAGTCTTCCGGTAGTTACTATTAGCGCCGTTTCACGCGGTCCTCCATAATCCGGCGGGTGGCTAATTATTTGTTTAACCCCTCCGCACAAGCGGTCCGATTAATTCCATCACGTCTGTCATTCGTCTCACCCCATCCGGTGTAATTTGCATTTCGCCGTCACCCCCCTCGAGTGTACATCCGTCCCTCTCGCACTAATGCGCTATCCCGCTGCGTCTCGCTCTTGTTCGGATGTAGCGGCATTCCCGTCACGCCGGCTCCTTCCCCCCAATCTCTCGTCTCTCTCCCTCTCCGCTCTTGGCTTTTCATGTTGTGCGTCCCGCTCCCGCGCGCGGTTTCCCGCCTCGCTCCGTCCCGCTTCTGCGTCCTCGGAGGGCGAGCAACAGGAAAATGATCGGGAACTTAGTGCAAAGGTTAATTCACCGCTATCGCCCTTAAATTACCGGGGTCGCTTTTGATTCACGATTTCCCGTAACGCCTCGGCAAATTAGCCACTTTTTGTTCGGCACACACTTGTTTGCTTGGGAGTATTTTTTATGACACGTTGGATAGAAGGTGTATTTACACATATTATGATCTGAATGTGTTTTTTTGTGTTTTATTTTACTTTTCAATATGTTTTTTCTGTGGAGACGTTAGCGGACTTATCGCTGTTATTTAAGTCGTTTGCTTTTTTATGATGGGTTCGTAATTTAAGAGGGGATGATAAAATAAATACTTTGTTATTATAAGACGAGTTTTAACATATATATACATATTTTTTAATGACACCAAATGTAATTAGTGTTTTGGATAGACAGTTATACTAATTTGTTGTAAAGATGATAATTTTATTTCTACTGACATAAATTCCTCAGTTTCGTTTTAAAACACCACGCAAAAATATAATTATAAACCCACACGAGTAAAAATACAAAGTAAGATTTCATGTTTGTCATTCCCGTACAAATTTTTTTTTACACCTTCATTAATAATGTTACTCAAGTCAACCGCACTTAAGGGGTTAAACCATACATATCCATTTCAGCCCGCACTCGACATATTGTCTACCCTGTCGTCTCCCCGGAAGGCGCTCGGCTCCGTTCGCCGCGTCTCGGCTTTTCCGAGCGTGACATGCTCCGTCTTGGTTCCCCCTTCACGCACCGCATAGCGCAGTCTCGCTCGCGCGGGCGGAAGGGGCATTTTCACGCGTCGGTTTTTCAGTTTGCCCGACGACGTCGCCCGGCGCGGACGTGGATCTGTTCGCTCCGTCGAATTTTCCGATATACGGAAGCGCACTTTTTGTATGAAACTACCGACGGTGTGCGGTTGTGTCCGGCGCGATATGGTGTTAGGTGGATATGAAACGCATACAAGTGCAACGTGTTAGTTGTGAGTTATATAAAAATGTGCAGTTCTTAGTGACGGTGGTGGTGTTAACGGTGAAGTTTGTGTGAATTTTTAATCTTAACATTTTAAAATATAATTCCCACTTTTTTAATTTTATGACTTTGATGGTGCTTTGGACACCGAATTGCCGAACAAAAACAATTTTCAAAATCTGCTAAGCTCAGTAGAAATTTACATTTACGAGTAGGTGCAAAATTTTCTGAATCAAATTCTTATTTATTTTGTTTATGTTTACTTATGACGCATTTAGGATATCATGATTTCAGTTATGGTTAGTGTTCAGGTGTGGTGTTCCTGGGTTCAATTCCCGGCTGAGTAATAATAAAACTAACTAACTAACCACGCCATTTCCCGTAGGGGGTAGGCAGAGAGGATAGAACGCCATACCACTCTGTCCTGACAGACTTCCTTTGCTTCCTCTACATTCATACATCTTCTCATGCACATACGCCGATTATTCCGACTTTTCACATGACCACTTTTAAGTACTTGAGTCACGTACTTGGTCATGCCATGTCTTTCTCGGCCTTCCGCGGCTTCTGCATCCAGGCACACTTGCATTTAAGCTTCTTTTAGCCGTTTCTTTCATAAAAGCCCTTTCTTAATTTTGACGATAATGCTTATCTCAGCCTTGCACTCTGCTCTAATTTCGACATATGTAATAATATGCTTTTTAAAAATAAACGAAATAGATTTTCAAGAAAAGGAGCGGTTAGTTCTATTTTTAAAAATGTAAAAAATAATTTAAAAAAAAACAAAATGGTTGAATAAATTTGTTATCACTGGGGTAACCCCTGCTGAGAACTAATTTTACAGTTATTATTATTTTTTTATTATTTACGTAAAATGTTTCTTCCTTCCATTCCGTTATCCACCAAATGGTGCTAAGCACACTGCATTGGTACATCAAATGCAGATAACTATAACACAAAGGCAAGATGATTAGTTTTACGCTTCAGTACCAGTCCGGGGTATTATATATTATAAACGATTTTTTTTATTGTAGAGTTTATTTACTATAATTTAAAAAAATAAAACAACTAGTATAATATATGTTTTGTATTGTATTCATTTGTATTTTAAGTGAGAAGCCACAATTAATAAACATTTTACATGGACACGACTGGGAATCGCACCCGGGACGTCAATAACGGTAACCCGACCTGCTAATCACTACGCCACAATCAACAATAATCAACAATATTATCGGAAAAAGATATTTTGAAAGATATATAGAACTTTTTTTAATAAAAAAAGAAACATTTGAGGTCTTATGATATACTAAAATATTTCAATTTCGGGCTGCTTTCAACTAGTCGGAAGTAACTGTGGCAGAAAGCAGGAAACATTTGTGCAGGGGTGGCATTCGAACCTAGAGATTCTAACCCGGAGTTCACGAATCTACCAGTAGACCACAGCCCGGTTCATTGTATGGATATAATTAGTCGCGTACGCTCGACTGCACTCGCAGTTGCGGGTTCAACTCCCAATTGACCCTGTCACCATTTCAATTGACTCTGATTATGTACAATATAAGTTGGTCCTTATACCGCTGTGTCCATTCTGACGACATAACACCACTGACCCCGTGTAGCCAAATGGCAACTCGGATCAAAACAATTGATACTATTAGAGCGGCAGTCCCGTGGTTGAGTTCACTGGATTGGAATTCGAAGTACAAGCGGGAAAACAGTGAAATCTACGTCTTATTTGGGAGTCGATTTTGTAGGAGATTTTTTTTTAATTTGACCCATAGTTGGCAAGAAAATTGAGTTCGAAGATGATTTTTATTGGAAATTTGGCAAATTAATAGTAGGTACCCATAAATAAATCAAAATAAAAAAACCGCTTTTCATTAAGAGTTTGTGCAATTTTACTTAATCTGAGGTACTAATAAAAGCTTTTATGAGAAGATTTTTTTTTCTAGTGTGAGATAAAGTTCACTTATTTAATATACTACACTTTTGACTTCTACATTATTTAGTTCGGAATAAAAAGTTTTATACACTTAAACAAAAATTTTACTTTAATAATAATAAAACAAAAGTTATTTAAACTCGGGTTCTGAAGAAAACACGCCGAAAAAACCAGTGAAAACTTCGTTTGGCGTGATCTAGACTTAGGTTTATTATGTTACATTAAATAAATAAATTAAAAAATTTAATAAAAACTGTCGTATTACACATTCGACTCCAAATATGATGTAGATTCACCAGTTTTAGGGTTTGTACTACGAGTTTTGTTACTCAGTGCATTATTTTCAAGAATACATACAGTGAAGTAAAATATTTATCTAGGAAACGCCTTTCTTTAAAATTACAGTCTAAAATTCCTTTTGAATTCGATAAACAAAATAATCAGTTCCCTGTAAATGATACAAAATGACTTGCGCGGTGTTGTTAGCTAAATTAATGACGAAATGGGGTTTCCCAGTGAGAAATGCATTAAAAATAACAATATGACATCTTATCTGCAAAGTACTAAATAAATAAATAAAAATTATCAAAATGTCGAATAATTTTAGAGAGTGCAAGGCATTATGCACCGCTCGTATACGCGACAGTTTCTTGTTCAGATAACTACACGTTTGTTGTTCAGAAAACTGTGCGGCGGTCAAACTTCTGTCAAAAGACACGTAAAAAATTGTTATTTTTGAACGCGTTGTAAGTTTTTATCGATGTTTGCTTCAGGAAATTGTTATTTTGAAAAATGTAAATATGTTTTGGTTTTTTAGTTAAAAGCATACTAAAACC
This sequence comes from Micrasema minimum, assembly GCA_022494985.1. Lineage (NCBI taxonomy): Eukaryota > Metazoa > Arthropoda > Insecta > Trichoptera > Brachycentridae > Micrasema > Micrasema minimum. The sequence goes on along the minus strand of JAGVSP010003206.1, from coordinate 43 downwards.
CAAAGCTACTTAAAATTTTCATAAAAAACATTAAAATTTATGT